>RXOD01004348.1:0-23642 GCA_005223375.1 Amoebophrya sp. AT5.2
ACCATCGATTTTTAGGGCGCGCCGTCAACATTAAACTTTACTGCATAAACAAAGTACTTATCCTCAACATCAGGTCTGGCGGCATCGTTCGGCCGCAGAATGCCCCGAACGCGAGTGCGGTAAGCGCGCAGCCGCCGCGCTCCGCGTCGCACTCACCGGAAAAGCGCCAGACCGCGACGCCCCGATTCGATCCGTGGAGCATTTATGGGAGTTTCGAAACGCGGCTTGAGGAGCCGAATCTCAAGAAATTCAAGTATCCACGGAGGCAATTCGGCGTGGGCGGCGGGGGGCCGTGAGGACCCCCCGCCCCGCAATTCGCTTGCTTGAAGATTTGATCGATTCGCGATGTATGCAAGCAGATCGTACGACTGTTGCAAATAATGAATTTTCTAAATGGACTCCAGCGCAGTGGCTCGATGCACATAGCTCAATCTCGAAAACTGTCGCGCAGCAGGTTTTCATGGGAGCTTGTTTTTGTTTTTATGGCCCGAAATCCAAGGCAGGGAATCAATGAGGTAATGAAGGTTGCCGGCGCCAGCATTGGCGCAACTGGTTGATACCCAAAGTTGGATGCAGGGGAACTCGCTCTGAGATGTTTTCAGTGGCGATTACTTCGGTCCTTGTGAGACTGCGTTACTGAACAAACCCATTGCTAGCTCGCATCGCGATCCTAAATTCACGATCTCGCTCAACCCGTTCAAATCGTGCCACGATCAGCTGCATTTGATCTTGACCGTGGCGTTATTCTTCGAAGCATAGATATGATACGAGAACGAGATCCCGATCCGTGACGGCACAAGAAATACTAGCTCCGATAATTTGAAATTGAGTTTCAGACCCCGCCTTCACTGATTCACAGGTAGTTGCTTCGTAATTTCTATCTGTTAACTGTGTATAGCAAGGCGTATATTTTTTTATCTTCAAGCGATTTCTTAGCCTCCCAGAAGATCGCGCAATTTTAGAACGCCATCGAGAAAGACGAAAACTAAATAAAAGACTAACAAACTACTTTCGAAAATGGGTGGCAAGCAGAAGCCTAGCTGGGGCCTCGGCAAGGCGATTGGCAATGCACAGAAAAAGGCCAAGGAGGAAAACGTAGCGTTGCACTTTACCGGGAAGCGGACCTTCCTCGAGGGGAAGGAGCACGGTGTGTCGTGTTTGGAGTCAACGAATTTGGACGACTTTTTAGCGAAAGCAGAGCTCGCGAATGCAGAGTTTGAAGCCATCAGGGGCAGGTTCTCGCTGGTCGACAAGACTATCGTCACGGCGAAGGAGAAACAACTCGGGATGGATAGGAAAATGGCAGAAATCAAGGGTATCTAGTGGCGATTGAGCTTCAAGTTCAAGTTCATCTTTATCTACCACTTTGGCGATACTTTGGATCCGGTCGGAATGATGAGGAACAACTAGAAATCCAACGCAAAGAGCGGCTTAGGCCTCTCGGTGCTGATTTCCAAGTTTGAGCTTTTTAACCCTGACGCGACGCAGTTTTCTTTCGTTACCGTTAGATACAATGATAAAGCGAGATCCAGAGATTTCGCCCGTGCCCTGAATTTGAATCTGAATTCCAGCTGCGACTCCTTAAACTCGATAAAATAACTCAGGTGTTGTCATTCCGATTCCGCGCCGTCCGGTGTGGGACGTGTCCATCGATGGTGAGCGGTTGCAGCAGCTCGAAAATGAGGCCTTTCTGCACTGGCGCAAGAAGCTTGCCAAGCTCGAGGAGCAGCACGGTTTTGTGATGACACCCTTCGAGCGGAATTTGGACTTCTGGCGGCAGCTCTGGCGCGTGTGCGAGAAATCCGATCTCGTGTGCACGATCTGCGACTGTCGCGACCCGCTTTTCTACCGGAGTGTGGACTTGGAACGGTACGTGAAAGAGTTGGGAGGCGAAGCGGAGCGCGAAGAGGAGGTCGAAAGCGAGAAGCCGGATCGCCACGAAGATGACGCGAGGAGTGACACGAGCGACCCGTTCCGAATCAAGTGGGGAGCGAAACTCGATTCCGATGCAGAGGAGGAGGAGGGCAGCGAAGAGAATGACGCGTCCGATGTTGACGGCGACGAGTCCGGCTCCGACGATGGGGATGGTGGTGGAAGCGATGGTGGCAACTCGATCAAGGACGCGCTTCAGGCTGCCGCGTTTCAACAGAACGTGGACGAGTTTGCGGAACTGAACCAGATGATGCTCTCGAACTCTGCCACAGGCAAAGCTGCCAACGGCGCCGCCGCATCCCAGTTTACCAAGGAGCAGATCGAGTTTTTCGAGCGCAAAACGTCAAAAAAGACGTTGCTGATTCTGAACAAGGCGGACTACATGGCGCCGGAACTGCGCAAAAAGTGGCGGGCGTTTTTTGACGCGAGGAGCATTGAAGTGGCATTCTTTTCGGCGAAGTACGAGCTCGAAAAGTTGGGGATTGACATCGACCTGCCGACGGACGTGCTGGATGCAGGCGGAGCCGGGGCTGGCGGTACTACCGATGAAACTGCTGGTGCCGGGGAAAATGCGGACCCGACCGTAGCGAACAAATCTTCGCGACGGAGAAAGGAGCAGCCGGCGAAGGAGAGGCCGAAGCACGTGCAAGAAGAGTTCAATCGTCGGCGCGTCGGTATGAGGAACAAGACCGACGAGGCGTCTGGGGGCTTCTCGCTGAACGATGCCGAGCCGTCGTACCACCAGCGCGAACGGCGCAGGAAGGGCCCGAAAAACACTGCCGGGGGCGGTCCTTTAGATCCGGCGGCAGCGCTTTCGGGGAGCCGGCAGGTAGTGGCGGCCCGAGTGCAAGCGCAGCTGCACGCGAAAAAATCTGTGTTCCAGATGAGCCTAGCGAGCCTCAGCACCGATGACGAGGACGAGGCAGCAGGCGAAGTGGACGCACCAGCGCCCGGTGAGGATGACGAGGCAGTAGAAGAAACGGAGGACGAGGCGGAAGCAGCAGCAGAAGCGACATCGACTCGCGATCAGGGCGCTACCGAGGATGCGGAACAACAGCAGGGGTTTGCTCAGGACGGAACTGTGTCACGACCCGCACCGGCGAACGAGGAATGTCTTCTAGCCGACGCCTCCGCTATCCACGACTCTCGTGACGACGACGACATTCTTGACTGCGACGGGCTGATGCGTTTCCTCGTTTCCAAACTTCCCGGAGAAACGAAAGATTTGAAGCCGGTGGTCGGCTTCTGTGGCTACCCAAACGTGGGGAAATCCTCCATCATCAACGCTCTCTTCGGCAGCAAGAAGGTCTCCATGTCCCGGCAGCCGGGCAAGACCAAGCACTTCCAGACGCTCGAGTCCGACGCGTTTACCCTCTGCGACTGCCCCGGGCTCGTCTTCCCAAGCATTGTGGCCACGAAAGCCCACCTGGTGATCAACTCCGTGATGCCGATTGATCAACTGCGCTCCGAGTACATGGCCCCGATCGCGCTCGTCGTGGACAAAGTAGGCACGAAGCACCTCTACCAGCACTACAAAGTGGAGCCGCTGGCGGTGAAGCAGGATCCGGCGACACGCTTTCTCATGTCGTTCGCGACCGCACGGCGGCACTTCCTGCGGGATCTGGTTCCGGACACAACGTGGGCAGCGCAGCGACTCCTGAAAGACTTCACAACCGGAGTGCTGCTGCACTGCGAGAGCCCGCCGGTGGCTGATGGCGAGATCAAGGCAATTTCTTCTGGGGGGGACATGATGTTGGGGAGCAGTACTGCGGAGGAGCAGTTGTGTGGGGAAAGAACCTTGCAGCTCCCGTCGGTGGACGAGGAAGAGGAATTCGACGAGGAGGAAGACGGTTCCGAAAATGCAGGAATACAATTACAATCAGCAGAAAACCAATTAACAGAGAACGCAGACTGCGAGTTTGCGGATGAAGAGGGCAATCTCGTGTACGTTGAGCCGAAGGAGACGACGAAGGACGTGAAAAAGTATGACGCTTTCGATGACTGGAACCCCGCCAGCTTGGAGGAGATGCTCACGGGAGTCGCGGCAAAGCAGGTCACAAAGCGCCAGACGCGCCGCGACGCAAAAATGGCGCAGAAGGGAAACCCCGAGGGAAAAAGGGAGGTCTTCTTTACATCGAGATGAGCAAAGCAGGTGTGGGGGCCAAAGAATGGGTCTTTCTCTTCCACGACGCTTCCTCTGGGCTACGTACGCATGCTAGCAAATAAGCAGAGGCTGAGGCGGGCCAGAGCGCAGCTTGCAAATGAGTCGATGATGCCGCAAAGCCGGAACTTCTAGTGCGCGAAGAATTGCGTAAATGTGTTTGTCTTTGTTCTGCACTACGTGTGCGTGATACCGTGCGCAAGTTGATTAGTGTTGATCTTTGATTTTGACACCTCTCTGATGCCCCAAAGTGCCGCGCGATGAAGTACTTAGTCCATTGCAACATGATCCATATAATACGGTCGACGATCCACGATCCAAAGCTCACCGATCCCTTGCCTCTTCGTGAATTTACGCAACCAGAACTGAGTTTGAAATCGTGCAGACAACCTCTCAAGAGGCGCGGTTGACCATTTTCTCTCATAACCGAAACCAGGGCGGAACTAAAGCGCATTGTACGGCGGAAGCATTTGTGTAAACGTTTCGTAAGAATCGCGTACCACCGCCCTATTTCCAAACTGACACGCCAGAGCACCTCGGGCTCGTCGCATCAACACGTTTTTTCAAACGACACATGGGCACCGGAGAACAGTCGATCCAGCTCCGCACCAGCAGATCAACGACGTGAAGCATCCTCATCCTTGCAACCTGAACAATTGAAAACGGAGTCAATCTTCCTTCACTTCTGCGGTTTTCCACGGCAGAAAAATGGTGAAACCGTACCTCCTCCAGTACCATTCCCGTCCGATGACGGACCTGCGATTCAACCGGGACGGGGACTTCTTCATCTCAAGCGCAAACGACGGGCGATGCTGCCTCATCAGAACAGAGACGGGCGAGCGCGTGGGCACCTACGAGGGCCACGACGGTGCAATGTACCACAGAGGGCTTTTTTAAGTTTGTACGTGTTTCCGCCGATTGTGGGGCGTGTGTTTTTCTGTACGAAACTGGTGCACAGATGTCGTCAACATGTCGACCTTGTTCTGCTACCACAATTGATTTCGAAATCACCGCATACTACGCAGTCATTTTCCTAACACACTCACCCAGCAAATCATGCGACGTCGACGCGGAGACAACGATGGTAGTGACGGCAGGCGCAGACAGCAGAGTCGTTTTCTACGATGCGATGGCCGGTGACGTCATCTACTCCCTCAACCATGGAGGAATCGTCAAGTACTTCTTAACCTACCTACCCTAGTCTTCTGATGCTGCGTTGGGGTTTTTTACTTTTGGTGCTACCGTCCCTTTTGCTCTGCGATGAGATGAATGTCGTGCCGAAAAATTCCACCAGGTCTGTCGAGTTCAACCAGCACCCAGAGTGCCAGGACCGAATTGTAACTTGCGCCGACAAGTTCAAGACCACGCCAAACAACATTTCGATTTGGCAGTTTGATTTCACCACGGATGATTTGCAGTGCGAGCGGGTTCTCTTCATCGACCAAGTGAAGCTGCCGATGAAGGCCACTCAGGTACAACTTCATAATATCGCTGCACTGGTGCCTCTACCGGACGTTGTTTGCTTTTTCGTATCACCTTCACATTGGCTATCTCTATCATGCTGCGCAATAATTGCAAGTTTGCGCACTGCGCGCAATCGTTTTCGCACTTTGCATACTTACTTATTTACCCCCCTCTCTTTCTATCAAAGGTAAAATGGGGCCCCTTCGACGAGACGCTGATTTCGATTCACGAAGAAGGGACTTTCGCGGTATGGGACATCATCAACGAATCGATGATCAAGATCGTCGAGGCACATACGCAGCCCATCAAGTCTCTCTCGTTCAACGAGAACAGGACTCTGATGCTCACCGCATCCCGAGACAAGACCGTCAAGATGTGGGAGACGCAGGTAGGTCTACCTGCTCTAGATAATTTTACCACTAGCACTACAGCAGTACCTACCATTCGATAATTGCATAGTGATCTTCATAATATGCCACCCCATTTATATGATATGTCATCGGAATCGACTCGAACAGGAATACTCTGCGCTGAAGAAGTATACCTCCAACCGACCGTTCAACGACGCGGTGATCTCGCCGTTGTACACGGACAAGGCGAATCCCAAGTACCACGTGATCGCCGGCGGCGGAGTGGAGGCGCGCGAGGTGACGCAGACCACGGAGGGCAGCTTCGAGAGCGTCATCTTCAACATGGTCCTGGAGGAGGAAATCGGCACCATCAAGGGCCACTTCGGGCCCATGAACACCATCGCCATCTCGCCGGACGGAAAGAGCTACGTCACCGGGGGGGAAGAAGGCCTCATCCGTCTGATCCACTTCGACAACGACTACTTCGCGCGCACGGACCTATGATTAACCATCTATGCTATGAATGGAGCAGGCTATTTCGAGGTGTGCCATGGAGGAGAGATGGGCAGATGGACGATGGTGGGGCCGGGAGGACTGGTAATCGAGATTCCACCGCACCGGGGGCCGGAAACGAGAAGTACTCGTCAAGGAGCTTTTCTACCCATTTACGGGAAACACGTTTGAGTAGATTGGGTTTGGCATGGCCAGAAAACTACAATATCGAAGGAGCAGTACTACTAAGTAAGTTGCACACCGGAATTCCGGGGAAAGAGAAGCAGCAGGAGGGAGATGCGATAAAAGATGCGCTCAACGGTGCATGGCAGCGAAGTGTTGGTGGACGGCGGCCGGAGACTGACGCCGAATTTGCAGATGCTACAGGGAACCTTATGATCGTTCCCATGGAACGATGTTGAGAACGCTGACGTAGCATGTTGGAGGGACGGCGGGAAGAAGTCCGGCGTGGTGCGATGGGGAGTAGCGCAAGCGGGCGCTGAGTACTTGCTTCAGCGGGCAAGAGAGCTTTCACGATCACGAACCTTAGCCGCATCTTCGCCGAGCAACTGCCTCGAGCAACATCTTGAGAAATTTACACCTGCTGACCACGCGCTGAGATACGTATACAGCCAAATAGAAGCGCAGTGCCGCAACTACGGAGGCTCTCCGGGATGAGCGTCTTTCTGTATGTTGGTGTTGAGAGCCTGTTCGTTTTATTTTTTTCTTGACGTTGTTGCCGTCGTGCTTGCCCCGGCACAGGTACTTGACTTAGTTCGAACCAGGATCAGCATCAGCATCGGGAATTTTTCGTTGCCGGAATCACTATTGATTCAGTCTGTCTGGTATTCTTTACGAGCCTGCGTAACTAAGGATACAAATATCGAGCTAACGCAACTACTGCGTATCGCTTTCGCTGCACCAGAACAAAACAAAGGACAAAATGGCTCTCATCCGCGCCTTCCTCAGCCAGGCTCCGGCCGCCCGGGCAGCTTTCGTGTCAAACCTTGAGAAACGTAATTATGGGGTCGTGTACTCGTTTAAGAGCAATTTTTGTGCTTTATTTGTTTTTTCGAATGTATGCACTGCAGAGCCTTCTTCTTCGCACACTTCTCGGCACAACTCGTCCCTTACACAGGTGCCTTCTCCGCCGTCGCGACGGGCGCTGCGCAGAAGCTGCCGAAGATCAACCAATGCCTCACCAACCCTGTCGGAAGTATTTTCTTCACTTATTTTTCCTCATGCTCAACAGCTAGTGCTTCCTCCTCACAGTTACAGGCACTGGTTTCTCTACTTTGTGGTCCCGAACCGTTTCGGCACTCGGACATCTCGATCTGTAAAACAAGGTGTCCGCCACGCCGGTGCCTCGACGCTGGCTTGCGGTATCGCGACGGTGGCGCTCGGGGGGGTCGCTCAGGGTGTCGGCTCCGTGTTCGCTGCGCTGGTGGTGGGTACCGCGAGAAACCCCGCGATCAAGGACGATTTGTTCGCCTACACCATGATCGGGTTCGGTTCCGTCGAACTGATGATGTTTATTGTGATCGGTCTCGCCGTCATGCTGCTGGTCTCGGAGTAAGGGGCAGATTGATTCATTGACCGGGTTTGTCAATGTCATCAGTAGGTAGGAGGAGGAGTGGGGGACCTGAACATCATCAACATTGATGGAGCGGGGCTGCTTCGGATTCGGCTCGGCGGCGGGATTCGTCGTCAGCAGACTTCGTCAGCAGAATGTAGTTGTTTTCGCGGGTGACGAATCGATTTTAGCTGATGTGATAGTCGGCGGAAGCAGATCATCGATGCAAAGCAGAAGATGTTTGCCGAAGAATTTGCTCGAAAACGACAGCAACGGAGAAGTAGCTTGTGGATTTGCGGGGAGATTTCTTTGGCGGAAAAAACCTAAATCTGGGGAGAGGAAGAACAAAGAAATCGAGAACAGGATTGGGTTCGGCGGAAAAGTTTGCAGAGCAGGCAGCGCGGACACTTCTCCTCAAACTCAAATTTTCTGCTGCGGCCGCGGTGGTATGCTTCTGCTGTCGACGAGGTGGAACAAATAACAAGCAAGACTATGCCGCTTCTAGAAGCTGTACATCAAATAGCACTTGGTCTGTACTACTAGGGCCGTTGAAGCGCGGGAGGATTTTATCTTGGGGGATAAGATCATGTGCAGGCCGGAGAAAGAGAAACCGCTTGACGCGTGCCTAGATTTTCCTATTAGCGTAGCGACGGAACAAGAACTAGAACGTGAATCCCAATGCGCCCGTACTATCATCGTATCTTTTTCATTTTCTAAATACGAAAAGTATGATTATGTTCGTGGAATCTTGGGGTTCTTTCATGCTACAATTTTTTATGCCGTACTTCATCTTCAGAGCAGACAGTCAAAGAAGACCGGTAGTTCTTTTCTTCTTCTCACGTATTCTTTGGGAACTATACGAATCAATGTGTAAATCTAAATTTATCGCGGCCGCTGCGTGCAGCATCCGCGAGTTTAGAATTTTTTACTTGGACGTTGCGGGGTGTGACATGTGGAGGCCAGGGACGACTAAGATTCGTCGGCTGCAGAAATCGGAAACGCCGTGGTCGAACCAACGGTGTCCAACCAACGGTTTGTCCAACCAACGGCTTGGAGCTCAGAACCAGATAGTGCTAGTGTTCGGCAGGAGGGAATTCGAGAAGCACCTGCACCACGCTAGCCTCTGCTCTGAGAGAATCAAGGTGGCAAAACACGGCGTGTTTGCATAAAATGTCAGAGATGAAACTTTCCGAGCGTCAAACCGGCAGAGAGTTCCTCGATAGACGCAGCAGCCCTGAGAGCGGAAAAAACGCACTACTGGTCTTGAATTGCATTACCAGTCTTGATTGTTGTAGGGAGTTTAAGCTGTGCTGCTGCTGTTGCGTCGAAGCAAGTTGTGGCTAAAAAAGAGAGTCCTCTTCCAAGAAGAGGTGCCTACGCGGCAACGATGAAATCAATCCTGCCGTCCTCGTTCCTTTCCGGGGGACAGGGATCGAATGCCCGCGGCTCGGTGTACGAACAGTTTCTCGACGGTGAGACGTTCGGGAGTTGGGACTTCGTCGTCTCCAACCCAACTGGAGCCAAGGTCAAGATAGTTTCTTCTCCTTCCCTCGCTGCCGCGGCGACCAGCAAGCCGATTGTGAAGAAAACCCGCAGGGTGTTGCCTGTTGGCACGCTCCTCACTGCAGTGTCCCGCATGGAAATGAGCGGCGCAAACGGCTGCGGGGATTTAATCCGCGTCGGGACGCAGGAATGGGTCGAGGAGGCGGACTGCGTGCAGGTGTACGTGGAGCAGTGTGAAGACGCTAACGCAGGAGCGCAAAACGGAATGATCGGCATGACCACGAACCCGCGTTCGAACAGCAGACGCGGCAGCGGCGCATCCACGACGTCGGACGGAGCAAAAAAGCTCGCGCGGTTCGAAAAGGCTCCTCTCCCCGTCCCTGCCAATTCCTGCACCCCGCTGTTGGGCAAGATGAATTCTCCACCGGCGATGAAGATGAACGCCAACTACTGGCTGTACAAGGTTGTTTTCCCGACGGGCGTGTGCCGGCGCAGCCGTCTGACGTTCGAGAAGGAGCTGGCAAGTCCAGGCGTGAGCGCGATTGTGAACACGGGGGAGGTCGTGACCGTGTCCCAGCGGGTGAAGGTGGGCAATGTGACGTTTTTGAAGTGTGCGGAACTGGAGGGGTGGGTGTTCGACAGGAGGGAGTGCGGGGCGGAGGTGTGCCGTGAGCTGAACTGGATGGACTACGAGCGGGAAATTCAAATGCAGACTTCGAGCGGCGGTTGCGGAGTATTAACCGAAACGGGATCTACCACGACGGAGAGCTGTGCGTCGACGATCGCGAGAAGCACGGCGGGGCCGGGCGGATACCTGACGAGAGGCTCGAACCACTGGGACACGGAGATGGTCGAGATTCCGCTGCACTGAAAACGAGCGATTGCGCGGCCCGGCGAGATGAAAGAAGGGAGCCAAAAACTTTTTTGTCCATTATCTTCAGATTGGACCACTATAATTCAAAGTCGATGACCATAGACTTTCTTAAAAAACGGTTTCGCATTCAGGAAAATTCAAGAAGGAGAAAATGAGAGCCGCTAACGCACCACTCACTATTTTCCAAGACTACGTGTACGTCATGGTGAAGATTTTGTTGGATTACTTCTACATGCTAGGATCGATTAGTTTGTTTTTCCCAAAACCAAAAGTATCTCACGATTCCAAGAATAGAAACTCCTGACAGGTTAATATTGACTTTGACACCTGAATTGAATTCTTTCGAGGACAGCGAACACCATCGCTTGGTACGAAACCTTGTGTACTAGTCGTGCTGAAGAACGAATGGTGGACAATTACAATTTTACTTTTTTGCTTCTGCCTTTCGCGAGGATGGTAAAGGCACAAGAAAGAACGTGGAACGAGGGGCGGTACGGCTTACCAGAGTCCGTTGGTTTGGGGACCACTTTCTGTGATTTTCGCGGTACTAGTCGCAGTCTCATTGGGTCGACATGCTTGCGAGTTCTCTTCCGTGTTTCTCGTCCTTTTATGGAGTCTGACTTCAGACCATGGGTCATTATTTAAGTCTGTGCCGGCGCCGCACTAGAATCCCGCTGCAACTGCTGGCATTAAGTAACAGCGGCGCAACTTCTAGCCACGTAATTCCCCGGCTTGTTCGTGAGAGTCCTGGCAACATGGCGAAAGCTTCTAGCTCGGAAATGCGGAGCCGGAGGACGCGCGGAGGTTGAGGTGGACACTCGTGCGCTGCTATTGGATTACGCGGAAGACGAGTCGCTGGCCCCGTACAAGCTCGAGGGCCTCACCCCACTTGCGGCCCCTCGCCAAAGTACACCACCCGAACCATACACATGCAGCGCCAAGAGCGAGATCCCGAAGTGCTACGACTGTGCGTGTATTCCTTGAAGGTGCGAAGCTAGACAGGGGCGGCAGTGCTTGTTCTTGTCCTTGTTGGAGATGACGAGCAGCGCTGCGCCTACATTCCGCCCAGCGGCGTCTTCCCGCAGAACGAGCACACTTGCGACCGCGGTGGTTTTGTTGCAGACGACACCAAAGCGGCACAGCGCAGGAGTGAGGCACCAGCCTGGTGCCCAGAGTAGGAAGGGCCGCGAAAACAGACGAAGCAGAAGGTGGCCGGCGGGGAGGCACTGGAGAGCGGCCCCATCGACGCAATGGAGAACGACCGCCACCCTCCTGCACGGAAGGCAGGCCGTGCCGTGAAGTGTTGCGGTCGCGTCGAGCTCCCGCGGGGTCGGTGGCTTTCTCGCCAGTACTTTTCGGCTTTCGCCGCGCGCCTCGCCCGGTTTCTCCGCCGCGCATGCTTAGCAATAGCCCGGCGTCCTCCGTCCCTTCGCGTTCGCCGCTCCACTTCGTTCGCACCCTGCGCGGCGCGATCGTGACGGTGGAAGTGGATGAGCGGGACAGTGTCGAGGACGTAAAGGCGCAGGCGATGGCGCGCAAGCCACGGAAGCGAAGCAGGTGATGGCGAAGACTGGCATCCCAATCGAGCAGCAACACCTCGAACATGGCCGCTACGCGGACATGTGTGGAGGGTTGTGCGGCTACAACCTCCGAGAAAGCGATGAGCTGCGGTTACAGCAGCGCCCACGACCGCGCTGGGATGGGTCCGGCCGGACGGATATCCGGCGTCGCAGGCCACGGAAGTGAACTGGCCGCGTGGCATACCCTGCGGGAATCAATCCATCGACGGAGAGGAGGCAGATGGAGCGCCAGCAGGCTGGGGCGTGGCCTGGCTGGATATGTAAGAAGATGGCCGCTTGACATTCAGCGGCAGAGTGAGGCTGTAGCTGTTGCATGAGCACCCTAGGAGTTGGAGCAACGTGGACAATGGTGGCCATCTCGTGGCTACCGGGATCGGGTGGGAACTTGCAGCGCTGAAGTTGCCTCAGAAAGATGTGAAGAGATTGAGTGGCTTTGGTCGGCACAGACAAGGGCGACGCTTTAACGCACTTCGCGTGCGCATTTCGCTGCAGCGGTGGCAGAGGGCCGAGATTGTGCCACTCTGTCTGCACTTCCGTGGTGGTGCTATTTCTCTACGACACGAGACGACGCCCATCCTGTATGCAGCGACGAAAAGGCCGCAGGCCCCCTCGAGTGATCGCGTGACGCTTAGGCTTCGGGCGTGCAGCGTCACAGTAAGTGTCAGATAGTCTACCGGCGCCGCTTGCGTTCAGGTTCATTTCTTTTAGTGGCGCGCTGAAGGGCTTCAGCTAGCGCCGCAATCGATTGAGAAGAAGAGTGACACGCAAGCCCCGTTGGCGCGTGTTCGTCGCTGGCGCCGCAAGGGAGCATCGCGCCCTGTGAATGCGGCTGCCGCCCAGTTTGGAACCTGCCTTGTGGGCACCAATTTTACTCGCAAGCGAAAGAAGTCGCTGCTTCTCCGGGATGGTTCGTCTGGCGAGGCGTTCCGCGAAAGGCGCGACGGGCGTCACGTTGACTAAAAACGGGAAAGAAAGAGCACAAGCGCAACAGCTGGCGCCGAACTTCAAGATGCGATAAGCCGTTATTTTAGTTGTAGTTGCGCGTATCTGAAGATACGCGTATCATCATAAAAACGCTTCAGAAGTCAGACGCTCTATCGATCCTATGTTTTTTGTGATCCACCTCCCGCTGATGTTTCAGTACATTATCCGAGAAGGAGAACGACAAGGATGAATTTTCACCAGATCAAGTCTCGTGTGCGCACTTCGTACATCACCGATCCGTACAGTCTCCTGATTCACTACAAGCGTGCCTACAAGCTTCTCAAGCTCGTGAAGGAGAACTCCGGCCGCATTCTCATCCTTGGCAACCGCAACCACTTCGGCGTGAACTGGCTTGCTCAATGCACGGAGCAGCAGTCGGCAGCTTCTTCATCAGCGCAAAAGGCCACGAAACCACACACGCACTGCGCGCGTCTCGACGAGCAGCTCATCTCGGCGGCGAGCAAGGACTACTCGCTGATCCTCTGCCTGGACCCGTGCCTCTTCTGCAAGGCGCTCTGGCGGGTGAACCTCCCGGTGATGATGATCGCAACCGCGAAGGAGCTCCACGACCACCCGGAGATACTAAAGGTGACGGACTATCTGCTCCCGTCAGCGAGCTCGAAGCACGACGCAGCCCTTGGCGCTTTGATACGGCAAGAGGTGTTTGCGGACGGTCGGGCGGGGGGGTAAGGTAGGTTCTCTCGGAGCAGTGCGGCCTGAGCGTTGCAGAGTTGTTCTTCGCGACCATGCAGAAGCGGATGCATTGCTGCTCACGCTCACTGCCACAAAACGTCGCTCGGCGAAGCTAACTTCCCAGTCTGAAACCGAAAAGAAGGCCGAAAGTGCCGGGCAAAGGATCGGTGGCAGAAGATGAGAAATTTTTTTTTCACGTGATGCGAGTTGTGACATCTCGCGACTTGTTCTATGCAACAGGAATGCTGCTTTCCCCGTTTCAGGGATCCAGGCCCTGCAAAGCAAGAGTAGGCTGTTCGAACGTGAATGACACAGTCTTCAGTTGGAGGTTATGGTTGTGATCTCGGAAGGTCAGTGGATGCCCTCTTGTACTCGCTCCGGCTCGGACTTTCCGTGATGATTTTTCTGTCAACATCGGACCATGAACAATCAACAGCTACAGCCCATTTTTCGTTGATTGAATGTTGTATCTGCTTTTTCTGATATGACCCCAACAACAGGCCTCTACGTATACGAACTCGTATAGCGGGCCCCTTTTGATGACCGAATAGCCACTACCTAGGTTTGGCCAGTTTTTACATTTAGCATACTTTTACGACTGCGCGAACTCGAACTCGATTCCAACAATTTCAATTTTCCGCTAGACAGAATTTTTCCTGAGCCTCGCACTCGAAAGCGCAGTTTGTCACCTGCTACGGTTTTCGCGCGTTCTTTGACTTTTTGCGTTCACCCGGTATTAACGGGACCCTTTTCCACTACAACTGGTCTTGGTTGCACTTGCATGACCAGAGAGGATGTCCGGTGCATCGAAAATGCGTCGCCTCGCGAGTGTGAGCCAGAGGTGTCGGCCATACCCCCACATGGAGAATACGCACCAGCCAGCAAACACTTTCGTCGAAGCTAACCAGGCCCGCACGCTCTCCACGGCAGCCACGGCGACAGCCGGTGGCGGGGGATTTGCCCGCCCAGACCAGCTTACCGATATTTCGAGCAGGCTGTTGTTGCTTTCGAGCGCTGCCGCAGCGGCATTATTACTGCAGCAGAGCGGCCTTGGGAGGAGGAAAGAAGTGGAGTGCGAGGTACTAAGTTACCTCCTGTTTCATCTGCCTGGTAGGAGTAGCATTGATCATCACGTACGGGGAATATACATCTTCGCAAATTTTTATTCCAGGTGGCCGGCAACATTGGCAAAACGAACTGGGACAATGTTCGGCGCGATGTGGTCGCGCTCCTCGACGATGAGAGGTACATTGACGAGCCGGTGGGCCCAATTCTCGTTCGACTCGCGTGGCATTCTTCGGGCACGTGGTGCACTTCCGAGAAAAAGGGCGGTACTATTTTCTCAGTGATATAGTTGCTGCGGCTTCCGTTCAATGAATAAATGCAGCTCATTGAAGACGGGGACTCTACTGTATCTGACGTGTCATGTTCTTGTGCTCGTCTTCTATTTTTCTGCGCAACGCGGGGATCAATCCTGGACTCGCTACAGGTTCCGATGGCGCCACTATGCGGTTCACGCCCGAGGCTGCGTGGGGTGCAAATGCTGGTCTTGATAAAGCGCGGGAGGTCGTTGCGCCACTGCTGCAGAAGTATCCCAATGCGAGCGTTTCGGACATGTGGATCTTCTGCGGCACCGTTGCGATCGAGGAAATGAGCGGGAACAAGGTAAAAATCGGCTTCAAAGAGGGGCGCACCGACCGTCCGTCAGCGAAGTCGTGCCCGATGTGGAAAACGAAAACGTGCCCGGACGGAAGGCTCCCAGACGCAGACATGGGAAATATGGGCGCCACAGCAAAGCACCTGCGCACCATCTTCCACCGACAGGGATTCAATGATCAGGGTACTGGTCATGTATTTTCAGCCGATAAGTGTCTATAACGACGGAGTTTGTTGAAATCGAATGCGTCCGATGATCTCCATTTGTAATACATGTGCGTGTTTGCGTTCGCGTATAGAAGAAAATGGGACCGCTAGGTACACGACTAAGCTCCCGATGAATCAATTGGCTCATGTCTCAACAGAAATCGTGGCTTTGAGCGGCGCACACGGGCTCGGCAGATGTCACACCACCTCGTCCGGCTACGACGGTCCCTGGTCATTCAATCCGACCATGTTGACGAACGAATACTATAGGCTACTGGTACGCCTACGCTTTGTCTTTGTGCATGAAAATGGACTTATAAATATACATTTGCCTTCGTTTGTTTCTTTGTTTGCTTTTCTGTCGAAGCTCTTCATAGCCCCGACGAGACAATCAGCAATTTATAGATCGATGGTCTACCTCTTACCACATCAGAAAGAGGAGAAGTGGACGTTGCGGAAGTGGTCGGGGCCGGAGCAGTATCAGGATGCTACGGGGGAACTAATGATGCTTCCCTCCGACATTGCGTTGATAATCGACCCGGAGTTTAAGAAGTGGGTCGACATCTACCACAGGGACGAGGAGCGCTTCTACAAGGACTTTGGGAAGGCCTGCAAGAAGCTGTTCGAGAACGGGGTGCCGTTCAAGTCCCGCCACGGGCTCGGGATGCTGGGAGGACTTTTTTCTTCTGTGCCGGAACTGGGAAAGCCGCTACCGGAAGAGGACTGAAGGGGTCTTACTCTCATTCAAGAGCTAGGCGGTTTGAGCGCGCAGAACTGCAGCAGATGGGGGAAACTAACACGGAATTTGGATTTCGATTTTCTAAAGAAACTTCTGCGCTTAAAAAAGTAAACTATACGCAATCAGAACGAGGAGGACTGATGACTCTATGAATCAAGTGAGTCTTTTTTTCCGACCATCGTATCACCTCAAGCTCGGAACGCAAGTAGGACCAAGGAACCTGCTGTTGGTGCCGCGTAATTCGCAATTTAAGATCGCCGTTCTGCGTGGCTCCCTGATTCGACGACCCATCTTATCTCGCAGATTCGACTTCTTGGAGAACCACTTTAGCTAGACGGATCACGATCAACACTCACAGTGCTGGGTTTATTATCAGTTCTTTGATGTGACTCAGGGTCAGAGAGATATAGCCTGGGATTTGGTTTTGGAGGCCGCCAAGAAGCAACCTCTTCACAAGGACGAAACTGGTAAAGAGCGCTGCTGCAATCTTGATGCCAATCATCGTCCGCAAAAAAGAATGAGAACCGCCGCACTGCCTGTGGACCTCCGCTTTCTATGCCACTCGTACTGCGCGCCAAGACCACTGGCCGGCGCACCAGGATTGGTCCGCGAGGGAGTTTTCAAAAAGCAGTGAGTAGTGGAGAAATACGAAATGAATATTTTATATATACTTATAGGCGGGTAACGTCGACTGGAAATAACAGTCAGTGTCTGACCCGGCGAGAGGGCGATGGCATGAGGCGTCAGATGAAGAAACCGCGCAAATTTTTTTGTGGATGTGAGAACGAAGAGAACAGATGGCCAGCTACCGGACCAAGAATGGTTGCTGGTAAACTACTTCTTTTTCAGGTGTGCAGAAGGAGGAAGGAAAGATTAATGAGAAATTGCTGGCCACCAGTTTCGGGGCTATTACTTTCAGATCGATGTTGTTCGATAGCGCTTCGGGCTTCATATTCGGCCGATGATCATCCTGTTGCTTCCATTTTTTTTCGACATGATTGTGGCTGTTCGCGAAAATAACGACGGAGCGTGAGATTTGCTTACGTGCTGACCGCTCACGGCATTCTTCAATCTACTTATTACGAACGTACGGTGCCCGTGCCGCGAGAACGATGCCGTTGTCAATCTCGATGCTGCGCTTTTATCTCATTGTCGTTGTTAGTACCCGCGTTTCCACCTCTCGGGGCGCGCTTGCTGTCCTGGACTGGAAGGAGGCGGTCGAAAGACCTATCCTGCCGCCTGCGGACGACTACGGGCAGTCGCGGTGGCCCTCGGCCCTTCCCTGGACCTACTCGCCGTTCACCTTTTTCTCCCATTTGAAGAACCTCACACTGGCGGTTATGGACATTCTTGTTCTCGACGAGAAGCGGGCAGAAGCAGGTGCGATCCTGGTGGATTTGCAGCGCACAGGGTACAAATTTCTTCTCCCGGAGTTCGTCCCGAAGGGTGGCGCTAGCCTCGCCTCTCTTTCTGGGCCGGTGGGGGATGTCTTGCCTGCTGGTGAGAGCGCAGGGGATAGTGGTCGTGCGCAGGCGGACACGGACCACGGAATTGCGGGAAAGCTTGCGTCCCGGCTGTTCAAAATCTTGACACGGCTCCTTCGCTTTTGGTACGACCGTTGCGTCTTGTATCCGGACAAAAACGCAAAGGAGAACTACGAGAAGGGTTTCCAGAACCTGAACGAAGACCTGTCGAACCCCAACAGTACTCTGTATCAGCAGAATGTTTTGTGGGTGGCCGAGCTGCTTCCGGCGCTGGAAGCGGAAATGGACCTTCTGGTGGCCGATGCGGATGCAGAAGTGACGACTCATCGGAGCAAGAGCCAAGAAGGAGCGGGACGAGAACTGCCCGGCGCAACGACGGAGACGAACGCTATATCCGCCAGTTGGAACCTTCCTTCCGCGTTCGCGCGCAGCTACCGGGAGCTCTTTCGGCGGGGCTGTGTGAATCGACATGCTAAAACAAAGCAGCTCCAAATTGTGTTCTCTTGCTACGTGCACGAGGTCGGGTACGCTGCCGAGAGCATCTTCTTCCAGACCTGCCTGCACCCGCTCGTTGCGGCGCTGCAGACGGTGACAGAGGGCCTGCGCGGCTGGGTGCAGATAGCGAAACACGCGTGGCTGCTGGATCATGCAGACGAAGTGCCATCCCAGCATGGAGGCGCCGCTCCAAAACCGAGCGATGTAGAAGTGGCGGTGGAAAATGGCGCGCTTCTTCGCACGGGATTTCTACCAGCGCCGCAGCTGACCATACCGAGTTGGCGCGGACATGACATGCTGGGCGTGTCCGGGCTGGTTTCCACCGCACGCTGGTCGCAGATACTGCGGGTGGCGCAAGAGCGCTTAAAAGCAGGTGGGTTTTCGCGCAAGCCGCTCATCGGCGCACAGAACTTGGCACGCAGCCTGACCGTCACTCCCGGTTCTCAGGCAAATTCTGCGAAAAACGGATCAACAGCGTTCTGGGAGGTGAAGTTCTTTGAAGAAGCGCAAGCGCTGGCGGAAGGAAACGAAGCCGACTCCGGTTCCGGAACGATTGTGCCCCTAATTTTTGGGGAGGTAGAAAATAAAGAGAAACAGGACGAGACCAGTGTCAAGCGTTTTCGCATGCTCGAGGTTGGTGTCTTCACCGGAAACACGATGTTGTACCTGCTTAAGCACCTGCGAAGGCACCCGGAGATACGCTACTACGCACTGGATCCGTACGAGGCGTTTCGAGAAGATTATCGCCCTCTGGGCAAACACCTCGAGGAGCGCGCGACGCGACTGGAGCTGGTCGAGAACAAGTACGAGACGCCGCGATTCACGATGATCAAGGACGGGATAGCACTCGAACAGGAGAGTAAGAATCAAAGCTGCGAACGGGTCAGAAAGCGCATTCTGGACGACGTGACGAAAGCGGAAGGAGACAGTGTTTCATCAGACGAGAAGCCGGTTCTCGACCTTATTTTCCTGGACGCCTGCGGAGACAACGGCATGGCTCTGGCGCAACTCCGCTGCTTGCTGCCTTTGCTGAAGCGCCCGACGGGCATGGTCGGGGGGCACGACTTCGGGCCAAAAAACATTCTTGGCATAAAAATTGCGCTGGAGGAATGGCATAGGGAAGGACAAAATGGGGGTGCTGGATTCAAAAAAGGACAGTTGGAGCTGCGCACGCGGCCAGACGCGGTATGGTGGCTGACTTTCTCGGACGGAACCTGAATGTTGATTGATCGATTGATTGTGTCGAAGAAAAAATCCTGTGGCCATTTGGCTTATCGTCGCATGGCTTTTGGACTGCCACGCTCGACGGACAGGCTCGCGTGCTTCTCAGCTGCTGTAGCAGCGTGAAGAGGACCTAAGCATGCATGCATGAAAATGAAAATGAACTTGCATGTTTGTAAAGTAGTTCTTGGACGACCGGTCTACGTCCAACTCGAAATGAATTTTTGCCTCGCAAACGCGGGCGCGGCGGGTGGACAATGAATGGATTCGTTTCACGTTTTTGTCATACGCTTATTCACCGGAATTTGGTACAGCGAATGCTTGGCGGTTGCGGAGCACTCGCTTCAAGTGAGGACCCACCTGGACAACCAGACGGCCCTTGTCGCGCAAAGAGAACTACTTACTTGCGATGAATAACCCGAGAGGAAATCACCGCACGACACGGAAGCACTGCATATGGAGTTGGAGCTAAACGACCACGAGGACGAGTGCAGCGGGGACAAGGAGTGGATGACATCACACTGGAAAGAAGAAAACATACTTTGATGAAGGCGAACATTTTTATGTTTTGAAGTTTTGATCATTTCACACGCAGCCATGGCGGAATACGTGAACATCGGGGATGCGGGCGCTGCCCGCAAGGAAAAGACCTTTCTGGAGGAGTTCATGCCCTCTTCCTTCGGGAAAACGGAGCACTCAATTCTGCGCGAGGTGGAGCAGAGATATGGTATTTGCGTCTAAAAACTCGGTGGATAAATAGCGTTAATTGTCATCGCCTTTCGTCGGAACAACCCCAACTCATCAAAAAAAAAAATTCTTGAGGTTTCACCTGGGACCGCATGCACGCTTACAAGACGATCATCGAGTTTCCGACGCTTCCCGACACCATGCCTGCTGCGCACATACTCGAAGCGAGGATACCGCGCTGCAAACTCTCCTACGAGGTCCTGGACAGGTACCTACTGCCAGTGCGACCCTTTTCAAACCCTGTCCCCGCGCTTGGTACCGAATCCGAAACGGAGATGTCTACTATCCGACGAAAATTTGAATTTATCGTTCCACAGGTGTATGGTCGTCGAGACCGCTCGGGAAACCCGCAAAGAGCCGTTTGCGCGCATGTATGTGTGTAAGGAGTTCTTCACGGCGTTCGATCGGTGTACATTAACGGTGGAAGAAATGTGAGTTCAGTTTAAGATTTGGAATTGTCACCATACGCGAGCTAAACCGTGACTTCGACCCTCACTCACATTTTGCTCTCTCGATCTATGGAGGCCCTGGAGGCTTGGACTAGGAGCGGTTTCCTGCTTTCGTCGAGAAAGGGTAAATCGTCATCATCATCATCGAGTCTGGGAGTACTTTTCTACCCGTAACCTGATCGATCCGGTCTAGTCTCTAGTATCAGTTCTGGCGGCCAGGTTGTCTTCTCTGCTTCTTTCTTCGGGTTGATGGCTAGGTCCTTTGATGCGTCAACATGTATTGCGTGGCTCCAAATTCGAGAGAGGGGGAAGAGGCCTCGCGTGACAAAACCAGACCACGACCCTCACTCACTATTCTTTGTTCCTCTAAGGACACGAAGAAGAGACATGCGCATAATGGAGAGGATCCTGAAGTGGGAAGGGAAGCACTTCTCTTCTCTCACAGACCAAGACCGCGAAGACTACGGGAAGGATTTGGGTGTGAAGTACGATTACTGCAAGTACGCAGTCGACCATGAACCAACCCCGGCTCTGAAAGAGAAGGCGCAGAGGGACGCCTGCCACCTCGAGTTTAGGTAAGAGAGTAGTTCGAAGAAATCAACTACGTTTCGTATTCGTAACAAGTTGAAGTTGTAGTTCGAAGTGGCGAAGTCGGTTTTTAAAACCTTCGATCCCCCACAGGATGAAGAATCTGGACACGCTTGAGGACGAGAAGGCGCAGAAGAAGCTTCGTTGGCGCTTGGGGCACTACATACACCGTGGCGGCGGGAGGGGGTCGTCGTGGAACCGTCGGATGTGGGACGCACACCGGGTCGAGTGGAATAAAGAGTCGGCGACGTTTTCGGACCCGATTTGGAGGCCGACGTCGGAGGAGCAGCAGCACGCTGCGAGAGAGAAAGCCGCGCGCGGGGAGGACACGATCGGGCGAGAATTCATGAACAGGAGCGCCTCCTCTGCAGCGCCTGGCGGGGCTGCGATGAAGGGTGGCGCTGGAGCGACACGCAGCAGCGAAATGAGCTCAGGGATCGCTGGAGGCTAGCTGCTGGAGTAGCAGAGCGTAGCGTTGAAGGAAAACTTACTATGCTTTCTGCGCTTTATGTTGAATGCAGTTTTTTTCACTCGAGCACGAGTGCTCGCAGCATTTCCGTTCTGAATCTCCGGCAGCTCTACTGCGTCTTCCTCGGAGATCCCGATCCGAACAGGGTTCTAGAGGGAATTGCTCCGTGTCCGTTCATCTTCATTTCGAGGATCTTCCGCACCTGTCTTTTGCACGTGCGAGCGACGTGAACACCTTTTTGTTTCCAAACTCCGTATGACGAAAATCACGATGAGGCTTGGTGCGTTTTTGTATCCATCTAAAGCCGACGCTTGTAGCGTACTTATCCGTGTCCACGTATATGGTACACACAGAATCGAGAAAAGATGGTCGACGAGGCCGCGATTCGCGAGCGCGGGGCCGCCGTGCTGGACGCGCTTGCGCCCCCGCAGGCCGGGGCTGAGGTGAAGTCCTGGGTGGACCCGAGCGTTACGTACGCAGTCGATGCTGGCGAATCCAACCGCGCGTTCTTCGACCACTTTGGTTTCCTCCACTTGAAAAGCTTCTGCAGCGATTCCGAGTGCGATAGGATGCTGGATCGCATGGCGCAGCACGTTGAGAACTGGGACCCCCGGGAGGGCCAGAGTTTCCGCACCGACAACCGGCAGGAGGAGGCGCAGGGGTCGTCCGACTACTTTTTGGACTCCTCGAACCGCACCCACTTTTTCACGGAAGTAGACGCGCGCGACGAGGCCACGGGGGAGCTGAAAGTGCCGAAGCAGGAATCGCTGAACAAAGTCGGTCACGGGATCCACGTGACGGACGATGTCTTTCGAGAGTACTGCTTCGACAGGAGGATGACGGGACTGGTGCAGGAGCTCGGGTGGAAAAGACCAGTTGTCCCGCAGTCGATGTACATTTTCAAACAGCCGAGGATAGGGGGCGAAGTCACAAGTCATCAGGACTCCACGTTCCTCCATACGGTACCGAGGCAAACCTGCTTGGGCCTGTGGCTCGCGCTGGAGCCCGCAACGTTGACAAACGGCTGCTTGTGGGTACTATCTTTCTGTTTCTAGTACTCGAGATACTAACTGGCGGTAGCGGATGGGATCGATTCCATTTGGAAAGGAAACCTTTCCTCGTAAGTCGCAGCGCCGATCCTATCCCTCGCATCCAAAACTAAAGCAACCGCTCATTCAACTTCAAGGTTCGTCCATTTTCGCATCGCGAGCCTCTCCGACGAAAATTCTCCCGGAACCCCAAGCACTTCGACGACGAAGACAGATCCGCGCCGCAGATGATTTTTCTCGAGGAAACGGATTCCGCCGACTGGAAAGGGCAAGTTCCCTGGGAAGGAGGTTTGCCCGGCGATTTCGACAAGGAGAACTGTGCAGGGCTGTTCGACAACGGTTTTGTCCCGGTAGAGTGCGCAAAGGGGGATTTGGTGGTTTTTCCCGGCACCCTGGACCATTTGTCGCTGGCGAACCGTTCGGCGAAATCGAGACACACATTTCAGCTGCACCTGGTGGAGGGGACAGACGACGTGACGTGGAGCGCCAGCAACTGGCTGCAGTATCCGGAAGGGGAGAAATTTGTTGCGCTGCCGACGTGACGGCGGGCCGCACTGGGTACTTAGGCCAGATGAAATCTAGTGACACAAAAGCAGGAGCCGGCGGGCCTGTATGATGTGGTCTCGAGCGAATAGGCACGATTATGGTGCCATCTCGCTGACCAAGACCACTGAGAGAGACTGTACTGTTGAATCACTCTGCAACACTGCTGTCATAGAGGGCAAGATGGGTCGCCCTGGTCTTGTATCGTTGTGAATTTGAGCACGCTTTCACCCGCTCCGCTGGCGTGGATGTACATGGACGAGTCTCATCTTTTGCTAGTAGACAGAGAAGACGTAGTCGGTTAACCACGAGACGTAGTCGGTTAACCACGAAGTAAGCCCTGCTGTGCAGCTTGATTCGGAGCGAAGAGAGATAGGTACGCACACAGT
>RXOD01004349.1:0-23621 GCA_005223375.1 Amoebophrya sp. AT5.2
GCCCCATGTCCGCCGCCGAGTCCTTGCGCGCGGCCTTTTCTCTCGGATTTTGACGCGCCGCAGGGAGGTCGGTGCTTCCGGGTTTGTGCTTGGTGCGCCTTTTTTGTCTTTAATTGTGGGCAAAGCTGCTGGCGCTGGGCGACACTGATCACGCACAACGCAGTGCCCGGACGTGCACAAACATCAAACAAAACACGATGACAGACATCACGACGGAGGCTCTCGCGCTCACGGTCAAGGAGCTCCGCGACGCGAAGCTCGCCGAGATCGGGCGGCAGCCGTTGCCGGAGGCCAACGGGCTCGTCAAGGTCGAGGACTACCTGGTAAAACCTGGGCAGCCCCAGCCCGACCACATGTCGGCCCCGCCGCCCGCCTCGCCGCCCTCCCTCCCTGGCATAACGCCGGTGGCAAAGACCGACACCCTCGAGGACGTGGACAACCTCGTGACGAAAATCCTGCACGAGGAGGAGCTGTGGGTGGAGGGGTTCGCGTTTGGGGGCATTACTAAGGACGACACGCGCCGGCTGCGCGACATCATTGTGAACAAGATCGAGGCGACGCGCAAGGACCAGTTCAAGAAGAAGATCCACTGGTCGGGCATGCCGGTCAAGGACGGCGCCCGCGTCCTCAAGAAGCCCATCGACCTCCAGATGCACAACAAACGGCAGGACGACAAGAACGACGTCACGGCCGTGCGGATCACGAAAGCGTCAAAGGCCGCGCGGCTCGAACCCGACGGCAGGAACGCACTGGTGAGTCTCCGCGAGATTTTCGCTCACAAGCTCCTTGGGGTGATGTTCTCGTCGTTCACCTTCTCACGGCTGCGCACCTTGGTGCTGCAGCAGAAGGGCAAGCAGCGCTACATCGTCTTTGGGTCGGTGGGGGCGAACGGGGGGACGAGTTACGACGTGGACGTGCTGGTGCAGACGACGGACGAAAACCTCACGGAGGTGATGCAGGAAATCGAAGAGCACATCTACAAGAACTTCGCAGACTTCTTAGCCAAGGACGTGGACGAGAAGCAGTTCAGCACGCGCAAGAAGTCGCTGGCGGGGAAACTGCTCTCCAAGCCAGACAGCTTCGGCGCGGAGTACGGGCACTTTAGTTCGGCGATCAACGCGCTGGACGGGCCGCCAACGGAGTGCTACTGGCAGCTGCAGAAGAAAAAATTGCAGGCGGTGGAAGCGTTGACACTGGAAGAGGTGCGCGCTGCCTGGGCAGAGTTCATGGACAAGGACAAAACGTTCCGAAAACAGGCGGTCTTGTACCACGACATCGACAAGCCGCTGGACAGGAAAAAGACGGTAGCAGCCTACCAAACAGCGAAAAAGAACATGGAGAACGTGGATTGGTTCCCCAACTTCAACGGCTACCTCGAATGTGTGGGGGAGCCGTGAGCAGCAGTAGAAGAGGGATGTCCAGGAGGTCCACCACCAGCACCACCTCGCTCCTGCTCAAGTGAGACTCTTCCTTGCGGCTGCACTCGGGCGACGGAGCTGTATTCCTTCAAGTGCTCAGGAGCATGCACAGACAAAGTAAGTTGCGCTCTCGCTGGGCGGGGGGAACGAATCATGTGCCCACACAATATTGATGATTGACTTCTCGAACTAGAGAATACAGGCCATTCAAATGTTTTCTGATCACGCCACGCTTTCCAAGAACCAACGCATGCTCAAACGCGAGGAAAACTACCACTCATAATTGTACTGAAGCACGCTAGACGTTCTTGGTCCTCGTACTTGTATCTTTTGTACAAAAAATAACGAGCAGACAACGCATCAGATGGAGAATGGTGCCTAGAGATATACTTAACTATAAAATCTCGAAGGAGAAGTAGACTCAGACTCAGATTCTAGCTGCGCCGCAGTTCAACTTCGTTCAAGTTCATCCAGACTCAAGAACACAGACTCAGAGTCAGACTCTAGATTTAGCAGGCAGCGGGTATGTTGAATACGAGCTGCTGACGTATGTGCGAGGGATAGGAGGGAGTCAAAAAATGCGACGCCGGATATCAAATGTATGCAAGGCTGTCCTCTCCGACTGGCCGCAAACGCGCAATGCCACTGTACATTCTAGGAATTAGATCGCGCGACCGGCACCGGCACCCTTGTTGGAACGCATACGTAGAAGTAGAACAGAAGCAGGGCCACTTCGTTGGACTGGTACAGAGCTGGCCCACACCAGGGCCAGACCAGAGCAAATGCAAATGTACAGCAGTGAGTTGACGAGCAGAACGCTAGAGAAGCCAGGAGTAGCAGTAGCTGAAGCTGCTCGTCTAAAAATAGAAAGATGTCGCGTTGTGTTTCTCCTGTGTTGGATGCCTTTGGCTTCGCGTTACTTCCGAGAGCAAAAAACGAACTAGGGCGCGCGAGGCGATTCCCGCATCGCGCCTTCGTTCGATGGATTGAGCGAAAGAACGACAATAAGGCTGGTGCGTGCTCGTCGTCGTCGTTTCCAAAACGGGCACAAACAGGATTGCAGCAGGCCACACACAGTAGTGCTGCCATGCAGCCATTGCCAGTCGATTCCAGCAGCAGCGACGCAATAAACCCAACCACTACTTGCTTCAACCGCAATCAATTTTCGTTTTAATTTTTACTTGTAGCTACACGAACACGTCTGCAACAAGTGAGTCCGAGTGGTAGTGTTCCTGCGCATCGGCACGGCAGGACAGAAAACTAGAGATCTAACGCTGGCATCACGGGAGTTCTGAACGAAGTTTGCTCTTACCATCCACCAGCCCTCAGGACAAGTCTACACAAACGAAATGTTTCATCCCCTGTGGAGTATGCACCAGCAAGCGGCCGCCGCTGCCGCGTACAGCGTCGACGATCCTGGTCTCAGTGTGGACCCCAACTTCACAACGGTCATGCTCAGGTATCTTTTTCACAGAGCGATGAGATTGATTTCTCTTCGTTGTCGTGGTCGTGCTATACTTCTACGCTTTCATCTTGTTACTGACTCATGAGTGTTTTGTTCATATCAATCTTCTCCAACATCACGACGATCATTCCAGGAACATCCCGAACAAGTACACGACGAAGATGCTGCTCGCAGTCCTGGATCGCCGATTCGCCAAGCAGTACGACTACGTCTACCTGCCCGTCGATTTCGTCAACCACTGCAACGTCGGGTATCTTCTATTGCAGAGTTGCTGCTCGGATGATGATTTGATAGAGCGAGGTGACATCATCATCAGTGTTGAACCATTGAGAGTCTTCTCCTGGAAGAATCTTCCTGCACGGAGGATGAATGGATTGGAAAGGTTGCAGCTATCAGCGAGCCCGCATCACCAGGTATGCCTTCATCAACCTGCGGTCCGCGGAGATCCGCGCCCGTTTCTATCGTCACTTTCACAACCAGAAAGTCAAGGAGGTCCTGCCGGGATTCAACAGCAAGAAGGTAAACCTACAGCATCCCCCCCTGACCTACAGCATTCTTTTGACAGTGCTTTTCATGCCTGGTCGACGTTGCTGCTCAGCAATCTCATGAACACAATGTGGACAAAAGTGCTCAACACAACCTTTTGTCTGCAATCTTCTCGTTGGCGACCCTCATCAGGTTCTGAAGCAGGTCTGTGAGGTGAACAAGGCCAAAGTTCAGGGCGCCAAGGAAAATATCCGCCGCATCCGCCAGATGTCCATGCTCATGCAGCGGCTGAAGGATCACCCGGACTGGGTACATCTGAAGTCTTTTCTTACTAAGTGCGTTTTTCTTCCTGTGGTCGTTTTCCAGAATGAAACTCTTTGCCACGACGACTCGTCCGAACACCATCACCGCCATCTATCGATCAATCAATCTCTGCGATCAGGTGCCGCTCCTTTTCGACCATCAGGGAACCGCGATCCCGTTGGACCTGGATGCGCCGGTCGAGAAACGCGAGCCGATGCGCCCGAAGCGTTCCCCGATGTCCAACGTCGCTCCCTCTTGGGATCAGATGTACCCGGGTATTACGCGTCACTTCTTTTAGACCCTGCTCATATGCTGCCACTTGCTTCCTTTGGAGATAGAGCCACGACGAGAGCGACTGGTTAAGGCAGTACGTAGGAAAAGGCGAACGCGAATAAACATAAAGTGAAACAAGCACCGCGCGGGGAAAAAGCTAGCTGCTGTAGTGCTGCTCGAACTCTCTTCCGATGACCCGTTCTTGCAGGTAGCTACGCATCCCCACACTGTCTCGCTTCCCCGATGTTCGGCAGTCCGATGGATACCATGGACATGTACAAGGGCTACATGTTGCAGCAGCAGGCCCAGGTCGCCTACAACGTCGCTGTCGCGTCCGCCACGGCCGCCGCGGTTTCGGCCGCCAGCTCACCGACCGACTACTCGACTGATTATTCGACGCCCTCGCCGACGGACTGGTGCCCAGTGAATCAATTGGAGCTGATGCTGCAGATGCAATGGAACTATAAATCCAAATTCGAAAAAAAGCCTGCTCCATGCCAGCTGCTGATATAGATTGCGTCATTTTTGATAAATTCACTCTGCAGGTACGGCAACAAGGAGAACATGACCGGATCCGGGTCTACGGCGGGAAGCTGGGGACCGCAGCCCCTCCCCATGCAGGTACCTTGAAAGATGAATTTGTGTTGATGATAAATACGATCACGAAAATTATTTTGAATGAACCCTTGTTGTTTGTGGTTGTCTACGTCCTCGTCCGCTATCGAAGAAAGAAAAAAATCAATCATCGACTTCATATTCAACAGTTCACTCATCAACAGCACCACTCGCAGCAGCCGAACCGCATCTCGTGGGGGCAGGCCCCGAACAAAATGCTCGGTTACGACCAGGACGAGGGGCAATATTCCGGCTACCAGTACCAGTAGAAGTCGTGTTGAATAAGAATAAGGAAGCAGAAGATTTGAAGTAAGTGGTAGAGAAAACGCGAATACTGAAGGTGAAGATCATCTTAACGTAATTCATTGTGGGTAGCTATGGCTATGGGGTTTGTTTCTGATAGATTTTGGAATGTAATGGAGAAGGTGTTTCGATCCTGCGATCAAATCATCGATCCATTCCTGGCGATGCACCAGTTTTGACGACGACGTTGAGTTTGAGAATATTAACGGTGATTGCTTCCGATGTAGCTTATTTGCAGGGGGTGGCTTCATTTGTCGAGTAGACTATTGAATTGTGTAAGAGCTTCTTCTTTAGAACGAATGAATTCTCGACCGGGAATGCGGTCATGCGAGCTCTCCTTTATGTATCGGACGAAAACCTGTGTTGACGGCATTGGAATTGCACCAACGAGACCTTCTTATGACCACGCTACTATTACTAGCATGCTGCAGCTGCTGCCGTCGTGCCGTGGCTGTGACCACTACTTCTTACGAACGGTACACCGACGTATAGGGAAGCCTAATTTTCTATTTGGATTTTCTTGACGATAGGGCGGGATCGGGGGGAAAGGTGAGGAAGCAAGCAACAGCTCGAAGGATGGCGATGATTCTGCGGCGTGAGTAACTCGGGCTTGCGTCCTGCTACGCCGGGCGAGAATATCACTTATCTCAGTCCACGCTCCAACCTATCCGAAGATTGCTTCATCTGTTACCGTAGCTGTCGGCTGGACCACTTCTACGCCATGTTTTTACCACGACGCCGCACCTTCGTGCAGTCATGGTGAGAATGGGGCCATGTCGTGGTATGCCGGCCTACGGATGCGGTTGTGAGTCCTTTCTTACCACCCATTCTACGTTACTTTGCCTCCTGGGGATGTTGACGATAGGCCTCAGCTTTACCTTTTGGGTTGTTTTCACTAAATTAAATGTTGGTCTATTGCGAGCGAGTCGTGGTTGTGGTATTGGCTACATATCACGGTCTCCTTGTTTTGATGGGAATCTAGCGAACTGATTTACTGTTTAATTTCTCGGAGGAGCTGTGAAGAGAAGACGAGGCCAGCATCGCTACGCGCACTGGTGTGGATGAACACGAAGACAGAGGACCGACGCGACGGAGCAGGTTACAAGCGAGAACTGGCCGCTCAAGCAGCGAACACACACTTTCACGGTCGCATCGCTCAACCAACGCCAACGGCAGGATGCGGAGACATTCGCGTCCACTTGCGCAGTTCGGCTTCAGATTCACGGCGACTTGACATTACTGACGGAGACTCTATCTGGACAGGATGATACGATAGCTTTATACTACTAGCTCTACCCGAAGCTCAACCTCCTCCCGATTGCTTGTTTCCTCGAACAGGTAAACGATGAACAGATTTGACTAGACGCCACATTTTCGATCGGTATTAAGAGCAGTTGGCCGCGTACCACGTTGGATGAAACAAGTACTACCGGATTATGAGTAAATTTATTTGCGAGGTGGACCTGCCTACGATCATCACTGAAATAGAACTTTCATTTTTTTCACCCAGGACTTCATTGCGTATGGACGATCTTCTTCTTCGCTTATGATAACCCTTTGAATTATTTCCGGAATCGGAAACTTAAGAATGCAATTCATTGATGAAACTAAATTTATTTTATTACCATAAAGATACAACCAGACGACCCAGCAGGCTTCCATCATTTCTTCCTTGTATCGAAGGTTTTTGGTGTTTTCTTAGCAGAAAAATCAAGAATGATCGAGCTGTCTTTTTCGTTTCAAGTGAGAAAAGCAATTCATTGCTGCTCACCCTCATCGAGCAGAGGACGCGTTCATGCTTGAATAACTGATGCAGACAGAAGGTGGATGTTTGGGAAAGTTGACGGACGTGGATTTTCACCAGGTGGCTGCTCGCACCTCCATACAGTGCCAAAATCAAAATTTTCATGTCGCTCAATGAAATCGTTCGTGGCGGCCGCCACCGGAACCCGGAGGCGAGTGCCAACTGCGGACCCACTCTTCCCACCTGGATCTCGTGATCTTGTGATGCCTATGTTCTCTGGAGTGCTGTCCGCTGTGCGACCACTCGCACAAGGACAGGAGACTGGTTGAAGGAGCCACGCAACCAAGGGAGAGACTCACGTCACGCTTCAGCTCCCGTCTAAGACTATGTTTATTTCTCGGTCCAGTTCCAGAAACAATAAACAAAATCGTCAAGAATGGTGCGTATTTAAAGCAGAACGTCTTGCCCTTGCACGACCAATGAGATATTGTTTTCGTTGCAGCCGTAGCCGTTATTTTTGGTTTTTGCAAAAACAAACAAGTAAGTCAAATTTCCGATTCCGCTGTCGCTGTGATTTTCTTTCAGGATGACGTTTGAAGAGACTGAAACGCGGAAGCCTCTGCGGGATTCACCGGGCGCTACGTCTTCGACGGATGGGTGCGACCCGAGAGGAGGGACGAAGGAAGGGACCGGTGGTGATTGGATCACGATGGAGGAGCACAAGCCTATGGGACAGGGAGTGGAGTCCTCGTACCACCAGCGGAGTAAGCCGACGGCATTGGACGGTGGACGAGGCACCGATCATGCGGGCAGGTTCGGAATTACGATTCTTTCGATACCAGAGTGTCCTGATCCTCGGGGCTTCCCGGGGTTTACATTTTCTTCTTGACATTCCAAGGGCTACTAGACCGTTGAAACAAACGGAAATGGTCAAATCATTGTACTACTCAACACAGAAGCGCCGGCTCCTTCATCATTGCGTATCCCGGGGTACCTCATCCCCAGGGCGCCGGTGGGCTGACGCCCTACGGTACTCCATTGAGTCAGACCGGCGGCTCCTCAACCTCTGCTGCAAACCAGCAAGGTGGACTCCTGCTCGACCCGACGAGAGCGTCAGGCACGACGCGCGCAGACGGAAGTGGGGCTGCTGACAGCGGAACAGTAAATCCCACCTGCACAAGAACGCTAGGTGGGCACAAAGCTACGGCCGAAGGGGCGGTGGTGGGCGGCGCAGGCGCTTCTGCATCGAAAAGCCCCCCTGCAGGAGGAGCGGAAACGAACAGTCGCGTTACCGCGTACGAGGGAGAGATGCTTCGGTTTGCGCAGACGCAGGTGCATCAGCTCGTGGAGCTGTTCGAGCAGGACGAGGGTCTCGTGCAGAAGATGAAGCAGACGGCGGAAACGTACCTGCAGGAGCTAAAGCTGATGAACGAAACGCCGTCGCTTTCTGACGCGGATAACCTCATGACGTCGACGTCGGCAGTGAATACAGCACTGAGCGGGGGAGGGACTAGCGGCAGTGCTGCTTCGGCCACGAGGTCTCCAGGTCCAGGTGCTCCGGGACGTGGGGCTGGCATTTCGTCCGCACCAGCGAGTGCTGACGCCTTTGACAGCGCGAAAAGTGCGAACAATTCGTCAAATGACGTCGTGAGCGCGCGCGAGCACAGCTACGAAGCCCTCGGCCAGAGCAGCGTCGAAATGGAGGTGGAACAGCGAGAAATATCGCGAGCCGTGACTTTGAACCGTACGACGTTGGACGACAGCGAGGACACCGCATCTTCCAGTTTCCATCCGGCTGCTCGAGCGGCCTCGCCGCAGAAGTCTCCGCCCGGCCCGGATGCGAAACTGGGGGCGCATCTCGAAGTGCTTACCAACGCCTCGCCAAACGCGGCGAACTCCCCGATGATAGGCGCACCCAGTGGCAGCCGGGGTTCGGAAGATGGGCTTATCATCCCTACTGTGTCGAATGTTGTGAGTATGTCCTCGACCGGATCGATATTCACCCTCGCAAACAGCGCCGAGCAGCAGCAAGCGTCCACTTCTTTGGTTTCGGCGCCGAACAACCTTACATCCGGCGGAAGCACGCGGGAAGATCGTCGGGTTTCTTCTGGCGGCGCGTCCGACCCGGCGGCGGATTACGTTTTGCACGGCTACGTGCTGTATGCGTTGTGGTGCATATCTCGGGACGACGTGCGCGCGATTGAAAATATCTCCAGAGCGCGCTTTTTCAGTCTTGAAGACGTGAAACTGCTGAGGCACGCGGCAGAAAGTCAGGTATCTTGCACTTTCTGGTGTAAGGGACGCAGTCCCTACTTGTCATTGGTCTTGCTTCAGGTGTTGAAGGCTCTACCTAGGTCTAGCTCACCATGTGATGAAGATGATCTCGATGTAACCACCACCCGATACTCTCTGCGGACCTCGTCCACAACTAAAATGACACCACAGGCCTCTCCCCAATGCTCGGAGCACTTCAATGCCATGGCGAATACACTCGGCGCCGCCATCCGCCTTCGCAAGAACCCGATTCCGCAACCGCCGCCGGCCCACCTGTCCGCCGATCCCTCGGTTGTCCGCGACCTCGTGATGCTCGACCGCTTCGTCGTGATCATGGTCGGCTTGCCCGCGCGCGGCAAAACCTACCTGTGCCGCCGCCTTGCCCGGTACCTGAACTTTTTCCACAACGTGCAGACGAAAATCTTCAACGTTGGGGACTACCGGCGGGTGATATGCGGGAACCACCTCGCGCCGACGTTCTTCGACCACAAGAAACCCGAGAACCTGAGGAAGCGGGAGGCAGCGTGCGAGGCCGCGATGCTGGACCTCGTGCACTGGATGTGTCAGGACGGCGGCGCCCGCATCGCTTTTTTCGACGCGACCAACAGCAGCCGGGAGCGGCGGCAGTGGGTTATGGACCAGGTCCGGCGGCACATCTCTGCCGTGAAGCTGATATTTGTGGAGTCTGTCGTGACCGACGACGCGATTGTGGACGCGAACATTCGGGCGGTGAAACTGGGCTCCCCCGACTTCCACAACGTGGAGGAGACGATCGCGGTGCGCGAGTTCCGCGAGCGGATCAAGTACTACGAGGAGGTGTACTGCAGCGTGGACGAGACGAACAAGACGGAGGAGGGACGCGCGATGTGGGTGAAGGTGGTGAACCTGCACCGGTACGTGGTGAACAACATCAAGGGCTTCATCCCGAACCAGATGGTGCAGTTCCTGATGCACTTGAACATCGACCAGACGCGAGAGCGGGTCTTCTACCTCTCGCGGCACGGGCAGAGCGAGTACAACGCGCTGGGGAAGATCGGTGGCGACAGCGGCTTGTCCGTGCTCGGGGAGCAGTACGCGAAGGTGCTGGGCGAGTTTGCGGCCACGAAGATCGCCGCCGACTGCGAGTCCGGCAAGCCCCGCCCGTCGCGGCTGTGGACCTCGACGCTGAAACGAACCAAAGCGACGGCGGCGTACATCCCAAACGCGGTGTTGAAGCACCCGCGCAGCGGCAGCCTGTGGCACCAGTTCAAGAGGAAGGAGTGGCGCGCCCTGGACGAGTTGTACGCCGGGCAGTTCGACGGGTTGACGTACCCGGAGATCGAAGCCTCCTTTCCGACCGAGTTCGCGGAGCGGCAGCGGAACAAGCTCACCTACCGCTACCCGCGCGGGGAGAGCTACTTGGACGTGATTCAACGCGTGCACGCCTGCATCCTGGACATGGAGCGGTGCCGCGAGCGGCTGCTGATCATCGGGCACCAGGGGGTGCTGCGCATCCTGTACGCGTACTGGAAGGGACTGACGCGCGAGGAGGCGCCGACCGTGTCGATTCCGCTCAACACTGTGATCGAGTTGACCCCGGAAACGTACGGCTGCCAGGAGAAGCGAATACAGCTGCTCGCGAAAGTAATGTCGGCGGGGAGCAACGGGGGGCAGGGCAACAAGGGGTTGCTGATGCCGCTGGGGAGTTTGACGAGTAGCTCTACTGCGGCAGAAGGTGCAGGAGGTGCAGCCGCGGCTTCTTTGGCCGCAGCAGCAGGACTGACGAGCTCTACGCTCGGCGGCGCGGCGTTCATCGCGGCACACCCGGGGGGAATTGTGGTGGAACAAAACAGCACAACGCCGACGCCGAGTTCGCAGGGCGGCCGCTCGAAGGGTTCGCTCTCGGCGCCGAGCAGCCCCGCGGGACTGCTGGTGCCAGGGCTGCCAGAAGAAATCGCGGACTCCAGCACCCCAAAAATGCAGAGCGCGGTAGAGAGTGTCATCTTAGACCCGCTGCTGGGCGGGAAAACCTTTGAAGAACTCATGGACCCGCCGAGCCACTGAGTTGGCGACTTCAAAAATGTATGATCAATCAACGGCCTCCGAATCAAGCCCGGGGTAATGTGCGCTTGCTGTAATATGCGCTCTCATGATACGCCGTTCCCAACATACATTCGTTTGTTCCGGGGATCATTTTGTCTCGGCTTGCGTTCCTCCAGAGCTCTCTTGACGAGAAGAAAACGCGAACGGATCACTTCGACTTAAATTTTGGAAATTCGTGACCATGTCATGTGATCGTGGTCGTGGTCATCATGTCAGTTCAGCATCCTGCACACGTGATGCGTATAGCCTATCTCTCCCTGCTGTGCTTACCCGTCACCCTGCCGTCATTCATCGCAACAGGTCTGCGATATCGATGACTCAAGTAAGACGAGTGCTGTAAATCACATTCGCGGTCACAATGTCGCTACTTGGAGTCATCTTTTTTTTCCCGATATTTCACGCGGCAGTTTTTTTACCCCTGCTTTCATGGCTTTCGCTCGGCTGTATCTCTGTATCCTACCTGCTCTGGAGATGTAGTCGTGCGTGTTATGAGTTTCTAATCGACGAAGCTGTTGTTTCCTTGCTGGTACTCCTAGGTGCGCGATTGACAGATCGCAAGTCGCAATTACCGGCACACTAATAATAATATTGCGCGAGCTACTTCTTCTTCTACTGGTACGGAGGCTTGGGCTTCCTCACTATCGGTTCATATTTCTTTGGTCTTGTTCCTCCTAAGTTTAAAAGAACTCCTACGTTATAAAAATGGCTGCGCACCTGCCGTCTCTTTTGCGGTCTGTGCTCGACCAGTGGGAGTTCAGTGACCGCGAGCTCCTTCGTGATGAGCACGAGCGGATGAATGGAGTTGGAGTTGTGGCTGACTACGAGAAGCTAGAGTCCGACTATGTTTTGTATCTGATCGCGAAGGCGCTCGGCCCAGTCGCGACCCCCTTCTCGCCACCACGAGAGGTCGACTCTCTGTGGCACGCGCATTTGCTAAATTCCGCAGAGTATCGCAGGTATTTGATGATCATTGTACATGTTGGCCGTTTATTTTTGCCTGTCTCGCAATGGGTAGGGCCCATACATAGCCACTTTCTCCAATCACAGGCTGGAGACGATAGTCGTGACAGCGACAGGGAGCGGTCGCAAGTTTCTGGACCACAGTACCAGAACCGCCGGCGACCACCACGGTCGCGCGCGTCGGCTGGACAATCTGAAGAGCTTCCTACTGAATAACGGAGTCGCGGAATCAGACCTACCTGAGGAGCTGCGAGGCGGAAGCTGGAGGAGGGTGCTGGAGGAGAACAGTTCTTCGGCGGGCGCTGGAGGAGGGCAGGAGAGGTTGCGAACTTCTTCGAACGGGGACAGTTCTTCGGAGGGTGCTGGAGGAGGACATCAGTGGGTGCGGGAGGCGGTCACCGGCTGGGGGCGCCGGAGGAGCGGAATGACAAAGATCTGCTAAGCCTGGCTGCCAGAGGCTGCTTTAATTTACTTTAGCTTTTTACTTCGCGTTCGCGCTCTTTTGAAAGTGCTGACAGTAAGAGGCTCAGGCTGCTCGTATCAATTGGGCGGAGACGAGGGGTAAGCTTAAGCAATAGCAAGGTAGTTCCATCGATCGCACTTTCACTTCTATTGTCGTGTTTGTAACGCATACGCAATACCTGGTCCGGTTCCTGCTCACTCTTTCCTTTATTTGACGTGAACCTGAGTGATCTAAAAACAAACTGCAACGATTCCACCTTGCAGTCAGGATAACAGGGTCCGGAAGGCCCGTGCTGATCTATCTTCCATAATTCTCGTCTGGAAACGGAGGGACCCGAGGGAGGGCCCAGCTCGCGCAATGCGTTTCTTCCGTCTATCCCCGTGAAATATTTTTTGGTTTGTCTTCGTCTTCCTCTTCGCTTCCTGTTCGCCGCGTCATTGATCGTGATCGATGGCAGTGGCAAGTGAATCTATACTGGTAAGAAATACCTATGCGGATTTCCGCTTTCGGTTTCGTGCATACGTAAGGCCGCCGAGCGTAAAGAGTGCAGGAGCTGCGAACGACAAGAAGGGCGCGCTTACTACTTTCGCCTACTTTGTTTGCACACATCAATAAAGCCAACAACTTTCTCGCTTGACCATCACCAAAATGCGTGGCGTCTCGTCGCGCGTGTCTGTCTTGCTTGCTCCGCGCTTACCAGGCGGCATGCACGCGGTTCGGCGGTGGATTTCATCTTCGGGTAGCGCCGCCAACATCGCTTCGCCGAAGAAGATGAAAAAATCCGCACGTCCCCCGGACGTACAACAGAGACAACCAGCGCACCGACAACAGCAAAACGACCGGACTAAGGGGAGCTCGAAGCAGGCAATTCCTGACGCGGATCCGCGTCAGAACCGACAGGAGGACGTTTTGATACGATTGCGCAACCGCCGGAGAACCGAGCCGGCGGACACTATCCTGCCGGATAAGTTGCTGACGCGCGTCCGCAACCGTTGGCCCACAGTGCTCGGTCTTCCTGCCGTCCCGAGGCGGATTGCTGACGAGCAAGGCGAGGGTGCAGGAGAGCGAAACAGTAGCAAAAGCAAGCCCAGATTTTACTACAAGGTGGCTGACGACGGCATCCGGGATGCGCTACAGGCTATGCTGCAGGTGAACCGGCGGCTCCGCGACTCGCACTGGATCCTCCCAACGATAAAGCACCCGCGGGCGAAAAACCTGGAAATCCACACGCACCACATGTGCAACGCGGTGCGAAAATTTCTGGCTGAAGCAGAGGATTGTATGGATTCAAGTTCTTCGCCGCCTAGTGGTGATGAAGGTCCCCACCTGCAGGGAAGAATCTCGCATTCCGTTTTCCGACCAATCCTGGTGTCGGGAAGCTCTGCCTCGGCTGAGGACGACGAGAAACTCGCGTTTTCCGCGGACTGGCTGCGAAGCGGAAGCACTGACTACGCAGCGGCCCCCGAGGGGGACGACAGCCAAACCGAGCACGTGCGGCGCAAGCTGAAAATCGCCAGCCTGATGCGCGAAGCGGGCCGACGACTCGCGCGCGGCATCAGTTTCGCGCCGCTACCCGGCAGGGAGCGTTTTGCTAACTGTGGCGCCAGGCTGATGGATATCACCTTGGCAAAGGAGGACATGATGCAAGTCCGCACTAGTTCCGGCATGATCACTAGCCAACCGGCTCCGACCGCCGGCGCAGCGGAAAAGAACACTCCGGCGGCTGATTTGATCGTCCGCAAGGCGGGAGGCAGTGAAGCAAGGATGCAGGGCGAAGAAGATAAAATTGATACGGTTAATGCGGTCGCGGACGCGGACCACTCTGCTACGGAGGTTGCAACGGCGGATGCAGTTCGGGGATCAGCAGATGGGGATGGAAAACAGAACGCCGCAGCTGCAGCAGGTGTGGCAACTGAACGACCAGAACAAGTCTCTGACGTGTCCTCAACCGCAGAAAGTTCTTGTAGCGCCACGACATCATCTTCATCATCATCATCATCAGAGACGAATGAAGCTCTTGCCGAGCAGGATGCCTGGCTGTCTTCGACGATTCCGATCTCGACGACTGCGAGAGACCGCGCGTCCATCCTGCACCACAAGCTTCGCCACTACCAGAAGGGGACTAAGGTGAACCTGTGTTTCGAACCTGGGACGCCTTCGCCGCAGATCGCTTTTCGGCCCATTGTCGCGGACGCCGACCAAAAGGATGGTCGCCAGAACAGGCGGGACGCTGGAGCAGGGCCGACATCTTCGCCGCGGGTGTTCTTCGAGATCGTCGAGGTGCCCGAGCCGGCCTATTTCGACCTGGACCCGGAGGACGCGCAAAGCTGCAGGATCTTCGCTCCAAACCCGACGGATTTCGACGTCGCGGCCGCAGATCTGGCCGACGCCTGGATGGAGCTCCGCCGGAAGAACGCCACTACTCCTGCATCGGACACCAAAACTTCCACACGCCGCGAGAAGAAGCTCCTCGTACACGTTCCATACGGGAAGAAGTCGGAGTTCGTCACGGAGTTCCTGGTCCGCGCTAGCAAAATCGTCCAGGACGAAAGTGAGGATCGCGAGGTGTTTTGCCTGCGCCCTTTCTATCTGGACATCCCCCGTTCTTTGCTGCCGGCGGACGCGTCAATGGAGCGCGTGCAGCGGGTGCGAAACGGGTGGCCGGCGGACGAGGACCCCACCCGGTGGAAAACGCACGCACTGTTTTTGGACCTCTACCCGCTCTCGGTGGAGTGAGCACGGCCGCAGTGGGCGATGAGCGTGCCATTCGTAGCTCTGATAAGTAACAGCCAAGGCTTTTGGTTTTGAGGACGTGAACAGGAGATGTACGCAGAATCAACTAACACATGTTGTTGACAGACTGCTGGGCCCCATTAAAACACGTTCCACAACTTGTTTGACGCAAGAAAAAAAAAATGGCATTACACGGTCTGAAACATTCATGGGGCGAAAGGCGGTCCTGGATTCGAGGCGCGACTTTCATCGAGTACCGCACTAGAGAGTTCGCGTTCTAAAGCAAAGAAAGACAAAGTAGAAGATTACTATCCTATAACCCTTCTGTGCTGCTCCTGCTCCCTCGTTTCTTGATCGGGGCATGATACGTTTCGTGCATTAGATCAGCCAGGAGCGAATGTGAAAGATTGATGAGGATGAGATCTTAGTGGCAAATAGGAACCCATTTCCGGTCTTTTACAATGAGTCGAATGGCCGTTCACTGCTCTCGCGGCGGGGTCGCGTTTGTTTGTCGCCATCCGTCTGCCATCAATGCCGCGGGCTCTTTGCTCCCGCGTCACTGCTCTGCCCTAGACTCTGCTCCGGCGACGGCGCGGCCAACGCCAAGCGCCTTTCACCCGGCAATATGCACAAGAGCCAAAGGCGCCACGCCCTCGAGGAAACGATGCGTCGCGACCGTTGCTTCAGAGAACGCGGTCGCTGCGAATGAGGCCGACGATGTTTTTTCATCAGTTAGCCCCGGCTCTGGTGGCGGAGCTTCAGGGTCTTCCGCGTTATCGTCCTCAAGCACGGACCAGCGCAAGCAAGCCCCGCGGCAACAGGGCGATAGCCACGGCGGCGGAAAGGGAAAGAGCAAGGGTGCCGGCGGTGCAAAGAAGGCGTCTCTGCGGCAGCGAGCGAACGCGGCTGCCGAACCGGGCCGCGCCGAGGAGGACGTGTTGTTTCACATCGAGGGAAACGCGCCCGGGACTGCGATCGAGCGGCTCGCGAGCACTGTCGTGCACCGCACGCACCGTGAGTGGGCCACCGTCATGGCCATCGACGGCGTACGCTCCATGCCATGGACAACCGACATTTCGCAGCGACAGGCTGCATCGGTGTTGATTCGGGCAAACAACAAGCTGCGGCGCGTGTACTGGCTGCTGCCCTACAGCGACCTCGCATTGAAAGACGCAATCCACTCCAAGCCGACGCCAAAGGTACCGACCGACCTGATGCGAAACCCTCTGCAACTGCACTTACTGGGGTTTGTTCCAGAAGGGGAGGCAGCTGGTCGCGGGAGTAGTGGGGCGGGCGAGGATTCGGGTTCATCGGACGCAGCAACAAACATAAAGAAGGCCGCCGAGCAGGATAACGAAGACGATTGCCGCGATCACCGGCGTGTGTTCCAGCCAATTCTACCGGATTCGGCGCCCCGATTTCGACACAAGCTGTACAACTGGCTGTCGCGGACGCGGGACGTGTCGGGCCGGTTTTTGAAGGCCGGCTGCCGTCTGGTTGATATCACGGTATCGGATGCGGCCCTGCGCGTCGAAGCCATGAAGGCGGATGCTGTTGGAAAATACGATGCTGCAGGACGAGTAGCTCGCAGTGACAGCGAAGGTGGGCGGCGAGAAGCCAGTGGCAAACAACCACAAATGACCGGCGCTGCCAGGACAGTGGACGAGAACACAGGAACCGCATCACAACGAACATCAGCGGAAACTGATGGGATTCAAGAACAGCCAATGTCCGAACAACTGGGGGCGAGCGCAATCAGTAAGGAAGCGCAAGGGGGAGATCCTGCGGCCGGAAGCACGACGTCTGGTACAGTCTAAGTACGGTTATCGATTGATGCTGGTGCCAATACATAGTGCTTTTGCTATGGCGCCCGCGCCCATGCTTTCTCTTTCGATGTGTGTCCTACGTCCAAAAACAGGGGAAAGCGGGCAAGCAGGCGGGGAGGGGAAAGCCAACGTGGCTGAAACTGAAGTCTGCGACATCAAAACCGCAAGCGCAGGTGCAGCTGCAGTCGCCGAGCCCGCCTCACCGGTAGCCGAAGAAGCGCATAGCGCAGCTGTTCCGTCTGCTAGCCAGAAAGCCCAAACCTCCGTAAACGCGACTGGCCCGCCTGCGCCTGAAGGAAGTGAGCGCGACACGATGAGCCAGACGGTCGAAGCAGGCCCAGGTGGACGAGGCGCAAGCGCGAAATTTTTTAGTGACCGCGAAGAGGCTGCGCGTCGGGTCCTTCAGACAGCCATTCCCGTGAGCACGTCTTGGTCTGACCGCGCCCGCATTTTGTGGCAGAAACTGAAAGTGTGGCCGCGTGGCATGCAGCTGAATCTTTGCTTCGAGTCGATTGCGCCGGAGCCGCAAGTGGGTTTCCGTCCGATCAAAATCTCAAAGCAGAACAGGAGCAGAGGAAGCTTATCGAAGGTACAAGATACGGTATCTATTTATTTACCGAAGCAAGGAATCATCATAAATTTTTTGAGCCAATCACAATCCATCGAACCTGAATTTTCTTCCACTTGTTGAGTTGATCTTTCTCTCGGACTCGGCTCGCTTGATAGAAAGATAGATTGAACTTTCATCTCTCGTCTCTGTTTCTCACTCCTCAGGAAACCGAGCCGCAGATGTTTTGGGAGTTGGTCCGCATCGAGGACTGCTGTTTTGATTTCGATCCGGAGGAATGTCGGATTTTCAGCCCTCGCCCGGATCAGTACGAGGACGCCGCCCACGAGCTTGCAGAGAACTGGCTATCGTGGACCTCCGGCTCAGCTAAAGCGCCATCAAGCGCTGGGGGCGAGGCGGTGGAAGCGGGAGATACTGGCGGTAGTACAGGAACAACATCAGGGGAGCCGCTTCGCCTGCTATTGCACTTTCCGCGGGAGCGAAAGTCCGAATGGATGGAAAAGTTCGTAGTGGCTGCAAACGAACTTCTCGCCGCCCGCGGCGCCAAAGAGTTTTGCTTGCGGCCGATGTTTCTGGACTTTCACCGAAACCTACTGCCCGCACACGCAACGATCGATCGCGTAAGCCGCACCGGAGCTGACTGGGGGCTGGGCACTGGAAACCCAACGAAGGAGAAAATCCACGCAGTCTTTTTCGACCTGCACCCACTTTGAGAATAAAGCTGAAGGACGATCATCCCCGAGTGCAACTCTATCTAAGCTGCGCTCGCAGTAGTTGTACTGCTACGAGGTTTTTCATGAAAAAACTAAAACAGGATAGATCCACGTACGCTTCCTGCGTTAGTACGGTTGCCTGCGGCGCAAAAGTCGCACCCATGTTTCGTTTGATGAAAGGAAATCGTTTCTTGTGAAAAGGGAGGATTTTTCGAGTTGTTCTCGTCTGCTGCAGAATTTTGTTGCATCGGCGAGGTCAACATACAAACATAGTTGCCACTGTGTAAGGCCGTCCGGTTCTAGAGTGACTCCATTCTCTTTCTCCGACTTCCAGCCAGGTCGAAGATCTGGTCCAGCGCGATTCGCTTCCCGTCGGAAGTCCCGTCGCAGTACCATGCAGCGTGCGTTGTCTTCATTGCGCTGTCTGAGTCCGTACGTGCACCCGTCGACGGCGGGCTGCGTTGCACGTGCCGCGGCGTCGCCGTATGGAGGTTCCAGCAGTTGCTCGAGTACCAGCACGAAGCACTTGCACAACACGACTATGGTGGGACCAGGTGGTAAGTAGGCAAGTGGTAAGTGAGATTTTGGGGGGGCTCTTCGGGGCCCCCTTTGATTGTCCTGCGAAGAGGTTGGCAGTAGGAGCAGAAAAGCGGCCCCCCGCGGTCGGCAAGACTGGCGCCCACAGCCCTGCAACCCCCTACAGCTGAGAAAAAATCGTAACCCTAGGCGTCATATTTTGCCCTGCTTTCAGGCCCTATTTATTACCATGGTAGTTGCCACTACATCCTCCGCCTCCCCCGACCTCCCAATGGTTCCCCTCCCGACGCTGTACCCCCGACCCTACCCCGCGCCCTCATCTTTCTACCCTCTACCCCCCACAATGGGGCATCTGTCTCTGAAACCGCCCCAGACCCCTTCGCGCCGGGTAGACTTCAGAGCGCCTTGACCGACACTCGCCACCTAGGGCAATCTGCCACCCAAGAGGGGACCCATCGCCTAGCACTTACCAGGTACCCACTTACAACCTGGTCTCTTCATAACGACGCAGCAGAAGCGCTGGACAACGATCCTCTGCGTACGGAAGGGTAACAAAGTGGTCATGTGCGGTGACGGTCTCGTCACGGCGGGGCACTACAAAGTGAAGCCAAACGCGCTTAAAGTGCGGACGGTAGGAAAAGGTAAGCGTAAGTTACAGTTTGTCTAGTAGGAGTAAGTGTCCTCGTCCTGCTTCTCCTTCTGTGACCAAGTAAAAGTAATGTGTTTGTTGTGTCTTCCTCTTCTTCTGCAGCGATCACCGTACGTGAAACAGGTTCCCTGATGGAGGAAATATCGGAAAGTAATGGATACCAATGGATTTCCAGGTAAGAACATGTGCATCACTGGGTTTGCAGGCGGCACTGCTGACTGCCTGGCGCTCCTCGAACGGCTGGAAATGAAGCTGGAGGAATATCCAGGCCAGCTGGTATCTGCTTTGTCCTCGCGGTGTTTTGCTCGATCATGAAAACCATGGACGTAAAACTAGCTCGCTGTAGTAGTAGACGGATCAGCTGCACAGACATCAAGGGCGATGCAACCACTGCGCTGAATCAATACAGGTGCGCGCGGCAGTGGAGTTGGCTAAAGCCTGGCGACTGGACAAGATGCTGCGGCAGTTAAACGCCACGGTCGTGGTGGCAAATGCAGACGCGACCCTCGAGCTCACGGGAAACGGTGACTGCTTCGAGCCCCACGACGGCGTGCTTGGGGTACTTATTGTTGTCGATCGGTTTCTGCTGTTGCACGTTGAAAGGAAATCAATGTCCGAAGACTAATGTTGCATACGAAAAAAAACAATAGATCGGGTCCGGCGGCGCCTTCGCGACGGCTGCGGCACGGGCGCTAGTCGAGTCTGGCGTGGACCTGGACGCAAAACAGATTGCGCTCCGCGCGTGTACGATTGCGGCGAACATGGATACTGCAACGAACGCAAACTTCACCGTGGAGGAAATCGACATCGAGGAAAACAGCATGAGAAAGGCCAGCGAGGAAAACACACCTGGCGTACCGAAACTGAACATGGAGGGGCCTCCCGCCGCAGCAGCGGAAGGGGGCGGTCGTGGTAGTGCATTGGATGCAGTCGAAGAAGCAGCTCCGAGCGCTCCGCCGAGTGAGAAGGGTAGTGATGATGCGGGAAAGAGCGGTTAACGTTAAGTTGTGAAAGTAGGTGGGGCACGGTCTGAAATATCGCTTGAGGACCGGTCAGTCCCAGAATGTAGTGCCTGTAATGCACTCGTGAACTTCGTGTTCTGAGCTATCTGTGGGAGGAAATGTTTTCATTCGTGAAAAACAAGTACGCTGGCCAAAATGTACGTTTCGTCGCTATAGCTTTTAACTTTTCGGTCTACTACCTCTACCAAAAAGAAAAATGTCATCTACTTACTTCGTTATCGCGTAAACTCGTAGCTATGGGACCGAGTCCATCTCCGAGACAGTCGCTTTGAAGCATGTATGAATTTCTGCGAAACTCACACTCACAGCAATGTTTTGTTGACTGAAAAAATTAATGCACAGTGCAAATTGAGTGCCAAAGCAGAGGCTAACACGGTTGAGAAATCAAACTGCGGCAGTGCTGGCGTCTGTGGTAGACGGAAGAAATAACACAGGAGAGGCCGGTACACCTGAGCGCGCCCCTGTGTTGCCGGAAATCAGGCACGAAAAGAGACCGAGAAGAGAGCCATATCGAGAAGGTTGATCCGCGAAGATCATGCTACGCAAATCCACCTGCTCCCGAAAATTGGCAGCATCGTTCAGATTCGCAGTTGCGCCCGTGCTTCGCAGCGGTAGCTTAACTCCCGCCTAGCACCAACAGGTCGAAGCCGAAAGATGTCGGAGGATTCCGCTCCCAAGATCACGCCTAAGTACGTGATCAAGCCGGCCAAGGATGTGGAGCCGGCCGAGGTTTTCTGCTGCAAGTTTTCACCCGACGACGCGTCTCTGGCCGTGTCGTACGCGGATGGGACCATTCGGGTGTTCAATGCGGAATCCGGCGCGGAGGAGTTCACGCTGAACAATCGGAAAACCGACGAAACAGACATGGAACCCATGGGCGAGGGCGAGGACGACGCACTCATTCGCGCGTAAGTCGACTAGCGCCACTGATCGGTGTGATTGGTTTGTTCATCTTCATCTTCGGACTCGACGTCAAGTTTCTTGGGCTTCCTTGAGGAAAGCACCATGATTCAGCGAGCAGAGGTAATGCCAAGAACTCGAAGTATCGAATCCATTGATGAATACAGGATGAAACCGCCGTGTTTTCCCACGACGCAAGTGCGATGGCGGCCTTCGGGAAGTGAAAGCCGGACGAAAAACGTGCTCATCAGTGTGAACGCGGAAAACGATGGCGAAGTGCAGCACTGGCACATTAAGTCCGGAAAGTGCTTACACACCATCGAAGAAAAAGGTAAAGGTTGCGAAATTGTATACGACTACTCCGGTTTCTCATTTCGTATAAGAAATGAAATTATTGATGAAGATGTCCATGTCCTACTTGTCCGTCCCGTCTTTCCATTTTCTCAGACCAGCTTCTCCTTCTAGTTCTACTTTTTCCCGCAACGAAACACAAAAACCCGGCGCCAGATAACCAGATTTTTTGCCTGGACTACTACCACAACGGATCGTTGTTTGCAACGGCGGGGCGCGACTACAAGGTTCGAGTGTACGATGAGGGCACAAAGCGACTCACCACCGTCCTCGAGGGAGGTGACTTCCAGAAAACGGCGGGCCACTCGAATCGCGTCTTCAGCGTGAAGTTTCACTCCAGCAACCCGAACCTCCTCGTATCTGCAGGCTGGGACAACACGGTACTTCTTTCTTACTACAACTGCGTCAAAATTGTACAGGTGCATTGTTTGTAAAGAAAAATATATACAAAATGCACCACTGCAGCCAGCAGGAGCAGCCTGCAAGAAGAGCAACTACACGACCATCATGCATCGACATAAACGTCAAGGTACAAATATGGGACACGCGGAAAGGGCAGTCGGTCCGGTCCATCTATGGGGCATATATTTGTGGCGATGCGGTCGACCTCAACCACGATTCCACGGAGATTCTCACAGCCTCCTACAGAACGACGGTACTACATTCTGGGGATACCCATACTTTGGCTTTCTCTGCGGTATTTGTTTTCATGCTGTCCATCTCACAGCAATCTATCATTTCTGATACTGAGTTGTAAACGAACGATGGCTACTCTATTCCCCCACACAGGAAACGCTCCAAGTGTGGGACTTCGGAAGTGGGACGCTGAAGTACACGATTCCGTGGCGACCGCGTGGCCACCTCTCAAGCGCTGAATGCATGGCCTTTGCCGCCCAATACTCGCAGTCGGATTCCAGGTATCTATGCTTCAACAGTTGTCTACCCCCTTCCCCTTGCTCATGCAATACTGGATCACGAACCTCCACACGAGAAAGGGCGCGCAACGGTGCAATCCCAATCCTTTGGAATCAATCGCTTCTCAGGTACATAGTCGCGGGTGGGTCGCAAAACAATGAGGCCAAGGTATTCGACGCCAAGACCCAGGCCTGCCTCGGCGTCGTGTCCACGCCGAAGCCAGTATTCTCCGTCGACTTCAACTCGAAGACGAACGCGTTCGTCGTCGGTTCTGCCGACGGCTGTGTGCGGGTTCTGAACATGCCGAAGTTTCATTAGATGCAGAGGCCGACCCCGACGCCGAGGAGGTTCAAGTGGCGGGCGACAAGAAATTGACGACGACTTCAATTATGTGTAATCAAAACGAGGGTCGATGACGATGTCGCGACACAGTCAAGCCAAAAAGCGAGAACTAGTCGTGATTCGGGTGGACGAGTGGCAGTGGGAGTCAAGACACAAAGTTTTTTTTTTGCTGGATAAGCGCACCTAAAAATTGCACGTGGTATCGTCGCTACAAACCTTTCTGAATGCGATATTATAAGCAGAGCTGGCGCTTCCTGGAAGCTGGATTTCTATTTCTTTTCTGCATGAAGATCTTGAAGATGCAACGCGCACCTCTTGCACACAGAAGTGGGATACACATGAATGGTGCTGTCGCGAGTTGCAACGTTCGTGAAACCCAAAATTTATTTCGGTAGCACGGGATGAACTGAACACGGCAAATTTGGTTTTACTTATTTAGATGCTCAGAGGCTGCACTTTGTTTCTCCTCCTTGCGATGATCCGCTGGGATCCGATCCCGAATCGCCTTCACTCAGCCTTTTGCGCGGTAATGATCACCATCATTTTATTTGAAAAAATCGTGATTGAAGTAGATGCTGTACAACAAATCGCGGAATTCTCTGCGCAGAGAATAGAGGGAGGAAGGGGTCCGACTAGCTGGGACCCCTCCCTCCCTTCAATTCTCTGTGGCCCCCCACTC
>RXOD01004350.1:0-23612 GCA_005223375.1 Amoebophrya sp. AT5.2
TGCCATTCCTGGACGGGCTCTTAGGAAGTAGTACTGCGAAGTACTGTTGAAGTAAAGTAAATTTATGTAGATATTATACGATTTTTAATCGAATAGTAGACGAGGCATACCGAAGTAAAGTAAGTTTATGTAGATACTAGTAGACGAGGCATACGGAACTTATTGCATTTATGCTGCTACCTATAGTACTTTGAAGCTCGGCTCGGCGTTTTCTTGAATTTCCCATCTAGTACTTGCTTTTGCTGTTTTGCCTTCACCCTGCCGTACATTAAGAAACGGGAACCAGACACCACAACTTCTTCTTCTAGTAGCCCGCGAACGCAGAAACACAACCAACTGGTCTCGCCCTTCTCACCGCGCTGGAGAACCGCGGAGCCCACCGTCCCGCAGCTGTCCTCGAACACTACTGCCACTGCTGCTGCACCAGCTAAGTTCTCGCAGCACTTCTACACGCACAAAGGGCAACGCAAGTGACACGCAGAAGACTGAATTGGAAACGCCATCTGTACAAGATGTGCCTCCTCCTGCAGTGCCTGACTCTACATTCGGCGCCAAGTAGCCCAGCACCTCCGAAAAATTTCAAAATCTCTTTTTGAAAATTGCTGCACCAGCTGGAAAAACCTACGTTGTGTTTCTGTTGTCGTTCGTGCATCTTAATTTTTCTACTATTGACTCAAAATACCTGCTCTGCGGCTCTCGTTGTCGCTGTTCCTTGAATGGATCGACACACTGATCCTTCTTCTCTTGCTCGCTGTGGTTCATCTTGTGTTCTTAGCCTGCGCCCCAGCCTCCAGAAAAGGGTCCAGCCTCTCAATTTCTGTATCGATAACTAAATCCGAAAACCGGTCCCATCTGTCTGTTTGACTCAACCGGCTGAGTCTGGCGAGAGATCCTCTTTGATTCGGCGAGTCACCCCTGCTGGGCTTTTGCTTTTGATGCCCTCCAGGACCAGTAATTGGTTATGCCCCACACTGCAGTCGGGACTTGTGGGGGCCTTAAATCTAAATCTAAATCTAAATCTTGCTGTTTTGCCGCTGCCTGTTCAAAGTAGATTTATCATACACAATTCATCGCCGCGCGGGCAATATAGCGTTTTCGACCAACGTCAACACCGATGAACATCTGTTGGATCCTGACTTTCGTTCTCGCGGCCATCTATATTTTCACGGTCTACTTGAGGATCTGTCTTCGTGGAATGCATGCAGTTCATCGAGCGGTGGGCATGCTTTGCAGGTAAGGCTGCGCTCTTCCGAGCTGTAGCTGAAAATGCAAAAAATCGTCCAGATCTGGCTGCAGCTCCGAGAAATCGTTCAAATTGTAGTGATCGTTGATGCATCATCTACTTGTTCATGTTCATTGTTATAAGCCTATCGTGGTCCCCGGCGCGTGCGCCCGCGTGGTTGTCTCCGTCGCTGTGTCTGTCTCATTCTCAAACAAATGAAACCAACATTACCAACATTCGTGATAATCATGAAATGCTCTCCTTGGTTGCTGCCAGTGAAGAGTTGTGCTTGTGACTTTCGCACTTCCTTCGTCGGCATTGTACAAGCGCATTCGCACCACGTACTTATAGTTACACTTAACCAAGACCAACGTAACTTATAATACAACCCTCCCTCTGCCTCTGCCTCTAGGCACGCATCTCACGCCCGCGGCGGCGACCATATAAGCCCAGGCATGGGCAATATAAGTATTGCCGCGGATGACAAACATCTGCGCCCGGTGAAACGTTTGCGGCTCTAAGCAAAAATGATGGGTATGCTGATAAATTGTACCTGGTCCTCAAGCGTATTCGACGAGTATCGCAGATTGGTATAACTGCGAGAATCCTGCTCGTCGGTGGACTCCGGCGTCCCTGACCTTCTCCTTGACGCCGAGCTTCAAGTTCAACACATCCAGACAACGAACTATCCGATATAGGAGCTGCAGCGCTTTGCCGCGTGGAGATTCCGAAAAAATGCAGTTCCAGGAGGGCCCATCGGAGAGCACCGATGAGTTCTCCAACAACTCCAACAGCGACATGGGGGACGAGGTACCGATCTTCGAGCACTGCTGGGTCTGGGATTGTATTAAATATGCATCGGCTTCGGATTCGGTGGCGGTGCTACTTTCTTATATTAGTAATGGCCAGCACATGATCGATCTTCATCAAGAATGCAATCACTCATCACGACAGGTAACATGGATCGAATGGTTCTGCCATTTGAAGGGAAACGAGTTCTTCGTCGAGATAGAAGACGACTACGTGCAGGACGATTTTAATCTCACGTACTGATTTTGCTTTCCTTTCTCTTCAATTTGATGAATGATTCATTTGTGTTTACTTTACCTCGACATTGCGATGCGATTCGCTTTGTTTTTTGTTTCAGGAATGAATCACGAGCTCACACAGGTACTTGAACAAGGATCTCCAGGAGTACTACGACGTCGACGTATATCGAGAGAGTCTGAATATGATTCTCGATTACGACGACCAGGACGGAGGGGCGGAGACGGATAGAGGGATGGTGGAACAGGGCGCCCAGTGTCTCTACGGCCTCATACATGCGAGGTAATTCTGAAGCCACGACTGGGACTGCCTTTACACTTTCAAAAAATTCGATCACACAAATAATTTATCATTATGATATTGCGTCCTCGTCGTGGTCTTGAAACACTCAAAAAATACTCAGGTGGATTCTCACGGCCCGAGGGATGACGGCGATGATGGACAAGTACAACAATTACGTGTACGGCTCCTGCCCCCTGCTCGATTGCCACGCACAGAACCAGGCAGTGCTTCCGGTGGGCCTAACCGACGTAGTGGGCCAGTCCGGGGCCAAAGTGTACTGCCCGCGCTGCAAAGAAGTCTTCCACCCAAAAAGCTCAAAGCTAGAGGTACTGTGTTTAGAGCGGAAGCTTGCGCGATTTCAAATTTTCGCATGAGGCACTGTAAATTTCCGCATTTTGCCCCGGGGAAAAGCATCGGCGTCGCAGCGTGCCGACATCGCTCCGAAAAGGTACCTCTTGCGCTTGCGACGCAACCTCCCGCCGCCTTGCTTCGTCTATGTTTTTCGGGGATCCTAGTTTCACTCGCTACCGGTACTGGTGGCCGAAGCCGCAGCCGTGCTCGCAACGAATGCGAACAGAATGCGCGACCGGGTTTAGATACTTCGCGTCAGTTCTGCAAATTTGTTTGCCATTACATCAGGACCATTGCACATCTGACGCGGGGGGTCAAAAATTGCCTGGAAATGTGCTAGCAAAATCGTAGTGGCCTGCAAAATGCTGCAAAAATCGTAGTGGCCAAAGTGTACTGCCCGCGCTGCAAAGAATCTTGGGTGTGCTAGCAAAATGCGCTGCAAAAAGCTCAAAGCTAGAGGTACCGTGTGTACCCTTTGGAGGTCGTGCCAGGGCTTGGTAAAAAAATGTAGGGTGTACTGCTTGCTATCGCTGTGCACGACGAAGCCGAAGGCCAAGAACGAACATTAAAATTAGAGTCTCATCGAAAAAGCAACTACCAATACCAATACCAATATTCGTACTTCGCAGGTGATAGATGGTGCATTTTTCGGGACGTCCTTCTGCCACCTCTTCTTCCTGATTTACCCCCATCTGAAGCCATCCAGCGAGCCGCGCAACTACATACCCCGAATATTCGGATTCAAAGTACTTTGTCATTTCCGACCTGTGGATGTCGTTGTCATTCATTGATTTATGCTGCTTTTTCCTGCTTTTCATACATCTTGTTCTCCCTCAGCTTGATCTCCAAATCGTCGCCGACTTTTAGGCCTCAATCAAACCGCATGCCCACGCATCACAGGTCGCTGCGCATGTAAGGACGAGCCTGCGGGTGCAGGCAGCGAAAAAGGCTATGCGGGACAAGGATGCGACGAAGGAAAAAAAAGCCCAAGACAAGGCTGCAGCGGACTCAAAAATGGGCGGCGAACAAGAGTCCTCGTCGTAGCAACGAGCTGAGGATGACGTATAGTCAACGCGCGCTATTGAAGCAATAAATGCGAACGCGTTCGCGTTGTAAGAACCTGAGGCCGATCCTGCTGAATACTTTTCCATTTTCAACTGCACGAGCCTGATTCGTAGCCGGCCGAGCTGGACTTGACATCCAATCGATCCGGGAGAAGATGAACCACACTGAAAAACAAGACTCCTGGACCTGGAGATGAGTCGGCTATTGGCGCAAACTTTTATTTCGACTTGACAATGACACTCGACGACGACACAAAGGAAAGTAAAGAGAACAATGAAAGCAACAAAGGAAACACACCCCATAGCCGGCAGGTTCGCTGAATGCAACCAGACACGTCCGCAGGAGCGCCCCGGCATGAGACAGCTCACCCGAAGATGTTCCGCTTCCGATCAAGGACCGACCGATGTCGTTCGTGCTCCTGCTCTGTCAGTGTCACTGTGTAGTACCTATTTTGTGATAGTGATACGAGTAGATAATCGCATACGCATCTTCGCTTTCATGATAGAAGACACATGATCGATCGTAATAAAATAATTTCGCTCGAGAAGAGCGACCAGCACTGTCTTCTCTGCAGCGAGAGCGAACATGTAGTTGCGGAGCCGAAGAAAGAGAGTCGGTTCGCGTTCGACCACACGGGGCAGTAGTTCTGAAATGATCTAATCGGGTTCGGGGAACGCAAGAGGTGGGTCGGGTCGTGATCAAAGGTTCGGAACGACGACTGAAGGTGAAGATACAAACATGAGCGTTGGCGGAGGCTAGCATTCTTTTACATCAGGTTTTTTTGCAACAGTTTGAGCTTCAGCTACAGCATACTCAGTTGATTCTACCATCTCGAGAAGGTCCGCGAAACGTCGATAATGGGTTGGTCGGTGTATCTTTTCGTTGATTCACCCTCCTCCTGGCAGAGGAGCGGCGACTTTCACAGCGGCCACGAGGAACCTATGGTGTTGAGTTCCGTTTCACACTGCGGAATTAGAGCGGCTTTCCCGTCGGAGTCGCACGCGTCGAGTTATCACCGCGAATGGTCCTCTGCGAATTTCGTCCCTAGGAGGCAGCATCACCGTACCCGCCAGTTTTGCCGTTCCACCACGTTTGCCGATACCTCCGCTGACGAGGATATCCCCCCCGACGCGTGCGAGCCCGGCGGCACTCTCGTGAAATCTACCCGCGACGTCCTCGGCGGCGGTGATCAAACTAGCTACTCCCTCTGCTACGAGCCCAGCTCTCCTCGCGACAAGATGTCGCACCTGAAGTGCGACACCGGAACGTTCCACCAGAGGAAGAAGAAAATGCAGTGCTGCAAAGATCCCGCCTTGAAAGGGAAAGCGTTGGTGGCAGGACAGAAGAAAGCAAGCATGTGCGGGGATACGATGGCCGAGTACTACCACGACGGTGGGGTTTTGAAATACACGAGCGGCACCTCGTGCGAGCCGCAGTCGGCGAGAAACACGAAGTGGGGCCGGTGGTTTTTGACAAAGGGCTGTCACGCGAATGATCCGGACTTTTTCAAGCCGGTGAAGGTGGGAGATGAAGCATGCAGGGGCGAGCAGGGGACGCTGATTTTGAGGAGGGACGACGTGGACAACCCGGAGAAGTACGAATTTTGTCCAGCAGGAACCGCCCCGATCGGGAAAACTCGTCCTGATGTTGGTGGAGATGCTGACGCTTCTGCTTCTGGAGCGGAAGCAGGTGGAGCTGGAGGAAGCTTGAGCAGCAACGAAAGGCCGTACCACAGCTGGGAGTGTCGGGGCGGCCGAGAGACGTCACTGACGGAGGAATTCTGCTGCAACATTGGCGGGAAGGAGCGATGCGTCGGCTCGTTCAATGACGCGGAGCAGGCTCCCTCGGCGTGTTCATGCGAGCCAAACCAAACGCCGATGAACCTGGCACAGTTTCTATGATTCATTTACTTTGGCGACAGGGCGATTGCTCGTGAAGCCTGATCCCGACGTAGAAATCAAACCGACGAGGAACCATGTTGGCAATCGTACAAAAAGACAAAGGCACGGCCTCGTCCAGCGGCCAGCGCGAACGACCAATGATCTTCGACGAATCGGAATCCTCCAGCCCCCTGTTAAAGATCCATCGTGAACACTCATGGATGAACTTCGTTGTCGCTTGCAATTTTGTTGCAGAATTTCGACGATCAGAACCAAAACAAAGACCTTCCTACTTACTACATTTTTCGGACGTCTTTCATTTTGCAACCGCCACCTTGCTTCTCTTCGTGTGGCTGTGACAACTCTGATCTATCTTGGTTGTTGAAGATCGGATTAGGTTCGGAATCAGATCCATTTCCATCCGTGCCAGTGCTAGAAGAACCAGGCATATTAACAAAGAATCGATCCCGATCCATTCAGCGTCCCAGATCCAAACTTGGCCATGATCGTCCGTCTAGTACCAGCTTGTTATTCTCTTTCGCAGGCGGCGGCCAACAACCAGGAAAAGTCTGTCTTCATAGCGACCAAAAATAAAAGTCGAACTACTTCCAGCTAAAATTTGAAGATCAAGTTCAAGTCAAGTGAGCACCAAACTATGCCGCGCAATACTCCAGAGAACGAGAAGGCGGGCTCGTCCTCCTCCGAGGCAGCGACCTCAAGCGACCCGCACCTCGCCACATTACTTGCAGCGGTACGCGATCTGCAAAAGAGCTGTGGCGACGCATCGAATTCCTCGTCATCAACATTTCAAGCTGCAGGTGGCCGCATGCCCTTCCTGGATGCGAAAGCGCAGCTCCTCCTCCAGTATTTGATCGAGCTCGCCAACTACCTCACGGGCAGCGCCACGGAGAAGAACTTCGAGACCTTGTATCGTATCCGCCTAGCGTTCCAACGAGTAAAGAATTTGGACGGAAAACTGCAGTACAGCGTTCAAAAACTGCTCGATAAAGCTGCATCGGCTGGGGAAGGCGGTGGAAATGCAAAAACTAGTGGCACCGCGCGACCTGGAGCGAGGCTCGCACAGGGCAGCATCTTGGCGGCTGATGAGAAGGTGGAGGAAGGACCCAATGAATGGGGTGCAGGGGAACAAAAGGATGAGGTCTACAGACCTCCGAAGATCACCGCAATGGAGTATGGGGGATACGAAAACAGCGTGAAGAAAGCAGAGAGAGAGCTGGCAAGGGAGGAACGACGCTTGAAAAACACGCAGATGTTCGCAGCACTGAGGGAAGTTGCGGCCGACGGAGCAGACGATGCTGTCGAGGTACCACTTGTTCATACTTCTATCTGACTTCTGTAGCACTTCTTCGCTAAAAACGCGCACCAGGCACAAACGAGTCGTTTGTTTCATCTGAATGACCTCTACTAACAGGTTGCTGGAAGCACCGCTTCCGGCCGTTCAAACGAGGTGGAAAAGTTGCTGCGCAAGCAGAACGAACGCCGCGCGTATGAGGAGGACAATCTGGTCCGGCTGCGGCAGACGAAACAGGATAAGAAGGACGCGACACGGCTGAAGCAACTGCGGCAGCAGGGCGGCGGATCCGAGGGCGCAATGGGGCTGCGCGATCTGTTGAAGGAGGTCGACTCGTTCGCACACAGCGGTGAGAAACTGAAGTCGTACAAAAAAGCGAAAGATAAGGTCGGGGAACTTGCCGCCGTGCGAAAAGAAGCGGCGGGAGCGGCGAAAGCTGGCGGAAAACGCGGCGGGGGGAAGGGCGCGATGAAAGGAGGCGGGAAAAACAGACAACGACGATGAAAATCAATGCAGAGACCGCCTCTGTCACTCGTGCCTGGCGTACTTGTATATCGCTCCGCAAACGCAGCTGAACCTGAAGAACAGAATCTACTACAATGAATGGATACGAAAATGACCGTCGCGGTCGCGATCAACCTCTACCTTGCTGTGGTCTTTCGCAATGAATCAGAACCACATGTCATCATGGCTCTTGACATGCAGCTACAGAAGAATTTCCTTTGCGTGCCCGTGTCGCCGCGACGCGTTGTCTTGTTTTATTCACAAAAATATCTCGACGTGGTCGTCGTCGTGAAGATTAGTTTCGGCCCCCTCCTTCGTGGTATTGTTTCTCTTCCGTGCGCCTGCGCGTTCACCAAAAATGAATGTCACTTTCACTTCTACGTCTACTCCGTTGCGTCAGATGTTTACTCCTCCGTGTGGTGACCGCGAAGAGTTGGAGTTCCGATGCCGTTCCTTCCGAACAAGATCGGTCGTGTATTTTGCTGGATGCGCGAGCTTCATCTTTTCGCTTTTATTTTTGCAAACTGCAAAGCGAATTCTGGGGCGTCAATTGTGGACACTTTCCGAGGTGTTTTTTCTACGCCTCTTACTCTTTTCTTTGGGAATTGATTCAAAAGGCAGCGGCAGCCCATACGTACTCTAACTATACCTCACGTAGCCACGCACATATCGGTAACGTAAACGGACCCATCTAGACCTACTTTGAACAAATCATACATCAAGTTTTTCACGACGACCCCAACCGGGCAGTTTTCTACAACCGCGCCTCGCAACACACACGTCGCATAATTCGACGCAGTCATAGCGTTAGGCACAGCTGCCTCAACCTCAACCAGGGAAACAAGAAACAAGCACCGCTGAAATCGAAAAGTCCTCGAGATGTTAACGAACCTGCGGAATTTGCCGGATGAGGTGGTGTACAGCGCGGAGGCGTACTCAACGATCAAGCCGTTGAAGCACATCCCCGCGACTTTGGACAAGGCGCATGAGCTTTCCGGCCCCGAGTTTCAAACCGCGGACTACAAGGTGTTTCACAATGTGGATGGCCAGATCGTTCCGGAGGAGCGGGAGCACCCGGGACCGGGCTACCAAGTCTGCGCGCTGTTCCAGTCGGGCAAGTGCAACAATTTCTCCGCGTATCCGGACCGACTGCGCCGCGGAGACCCGATGGGCGAGTGGGGATCGCGTACTGCCTTCTATTCATTGCGGTCCTTTGACGTTGCAACAAAATTTTTTGGCTCCACCTCTGGTACTCGCACTAGTACACCCATAGTACTCAAACAAGAACTCGAATTATAATCGCAAATGCCATAGATTAATTATGCATTTGCATTTCTTTGCAACTCCAAGACGACGCGAAGAGGAAGATGATCCTGCATTCCTACCGTAGCGTTTCAGTTTCCCAAAGAAAAACAATTCTTCTTCTCCTCAACATACAGACGGCGTGTGCGAGGAGTGTTGGCAGCGGCGCAAGGCTTTGAAACAGCGCGGGCTGCCCGACATGGGGAACGAGGGGAGTCCTTTTCGCAAGAAGGTCGAGAGCGACTTGAACCAGCTGATCCCCGTAGTCCCCTCCTTCGATCGAGAGCCCATCGGGTCTATCGTTTTCTTCGGCGACATGTTCGCGCCGCGCATCCAGGAGCCGCGCGGGCAACAGGTGCGGCTCCCTCGGTTCAACACGATCAGGTACTCGCAGCGGCTCGCGCAGGACAAGGAGGGCAACTGGCGCCGGGTGCGGAAGGAAGCGCTGCCCGGCGGCGTGCTAGGCACGGGAGAGCAGCAGCTTCATGGCGGCACATCAAACCCATCAAACGCGGGCGGCGTGAACAGCGCAAACTTCGGAAGCGCGGACGACCACTTCTCGTTCGACAGCGTGAAATACGTGGACGTGCACGACGGCTCGCATTTCCTTCTGTCCGCGCAGGACCTCGCGCAATCCGTGTTCGAGCACTGGCAGCGCGACGTGAGCGGGAAGTGTGCGCCGGGAATCCTGACCCTCGTGCACAACCTCGACCCCGACTGCGTGGTGATCTCCGCGGGGCACCTGGATTTGACCGAGGGCTGCTCCGCCAAGGACGTGTTCGTCGCGACGAAGATCCTGGGCGAGCAGGCTTTGAAGGTGCCGCGGAGGAACCCGGGGGTGCAGCCGGAGCGGAAAATCGTGTACATGGCGGTGCCGGTGACGCCGACGCTGAAGGCGTTCCCGGACATGCTGCGGCGGCGGCACATGGTGCTCGAGCGGCTGAACCACCTGGCGCGGATGGACCCGCGCGTGAGGGTGCTGCAGGCCTTCGAGGGGCGGCAGGTCTCCGGCGGGCACTTCGCGCGGCCGACCTCGATGCTGACGGAGGAAGAACACGCGTTCGCGATCAACTCGATCCTAAGACAGCTGAAGATCCGCGACGGGGAGTGCGTGAAGACGCGGGGAGTGCTGGAGGACGACCTGGTGGAGGGAGGCCCCTGCCTGACGCCACGGTACGACGAGGAGGCGCGGGCGGCGGAAAACGCGGCGTTCCTGGAAAAGATGGGCGTGCGCTTCGAGGGAGTAGACGAGGTGGGTGCCGGCGGCGGTGGAGGAGAAGCAGGTCCGGCGGGCGAGGGTGATACTTCTGCGCGTGGTGATGTGGACAAAGAAGTACAAAAGCAAGCTGGAGATGAAAATGCAGTTGCAGACGGCCAGCAGCCAGCAGAAGGAGGGGAGCAAGTAGGTGCGCCAACGCTACTGGAAACAGAAGGTCGCGAAATGGCAGCGGTGGTAGTAGAGGGAGAGCAGGAGAAGCAGGGGCCAGAAGCGGTGGACGTCGGTGATGCAGCAGTTGGTATTGTTGAGAACGCGGCAGGCGGCGAACAACCAGCTGCTGCAGAATCATGACAGGACATCAAGATCATTCAAGAGCTCGCCGGGATGAAGTGATCGCTTTTCTCAAAAAAAAAGAAATCAACAGCTAGTACAACTACAGTATGAATTAGGATCGAACAAGCAGCCGCTCGGCCGCCATTCACACGGTTTTTGCGATTTTCTATTTTGGTTCTCGATTTAGGCGTTTCTGAAAGGGGATGAAGCTGAAGCATATCTATCACTATGTCTGAGCAGTAATCTTCATAGTTTTGCAGGGAATCCGAATCACCTCCACTGACTTGTAAATTACTGTTTGGACGACAACCACGACGAGCACGAAACATACGAGTACGACATGGTCCCCTATACATAGTACATGATTTTTTCTCTGTCCTCGTGCTCCACGATGAAACGCAATTTCGAAACAGGCCATGCAGCTGCCACGACAGAATAGTGACAGAAGATGCTGTGTTCACTAGCACGCTAATCCGACGTAGCAGCTTGTTCATGTTCCCAGGAAATGAATCTTGTATCATCTTCTTGCATCGTGTCCCGCCACCGCCAAGTCAAAGTCTCGTCCTGTAACTGTTTTCATTCACCTGCGACCCACCTCTTCTTGTTTTTGACCTTGCAGATTGCTTGGCACTGTACGTTTTGAAGGACGGCAGCACGAAGAAAACGATGCAGCGACTCGTTACTGCGCGTCGATGCGCGAGTCTGTCGGACGCGATATGAAGCCGCGACGCCGAAGCTGCCAACGCGACCGGGACATGGTGGAATATGGGACAGATTTTCAGTGAACCCCGTCTGCGTGCGCCGATCCAACAAGATTCGCATTCCGTTTCAGAGGAGGGAACAGACCCAGCCGCGGAGGTGGGCGGCGCTTCTGTAGTTACGCACAGTTTCTCCCGCCGCTGGCGCGATCCGGTGTGGCCGTGGCTGAGCCTGCCACTGGCCGTCTTTGTATTCGACGACTGGCGTTTCCTTGCTGCTGGCTGCTTCGTTTTGCTGTTCTTCGGCGCAAACGGTCGCGAAGAACTCTTGGTGGAGCTAATTGCGGAACGGGGCACGACGATGCCTGCGGTCATTGGCACCACGCGTGGAGGATCTATTGCCTCACCGCCGTCGGCGAGGAATAGAAAAGGAAGAAAAAACAGTGCGTCGACAGCCTCACTTTCTCAGTCCCAGTCACCTCCGCGGCACTTGAAGGTGAAGAAAATCGAGTCGCGCAAGTACCGGGGCAGGGGATGGCTCGAGCTACGTGTCGATCGTCAACAAGTGGTGGGTCGTTCGGATGAAGCCGCGAAAAACAAAAATGATGTGTTGCTGTTGACGCCGGATGGCGTTCTGATTGCAGAAAGCTTCAGCGCGATGGATGTGTACCATTACCTCGTTCTGCGCTGCAAAAGCAAAGCAGGAGCGTCATCAACAACCAATCTGGTGCCGTTTGATCCACCCATACAGCTGGCAGAGCTCGTCTCCTGTGCGAAAAAACTACGCGTGCTCACAGCCACAGCCTCGAGGAGCAGCGAGGAATCTAGAACGACCAGTTCGAGAACTTGAACTGCAACTCTTGATGCGGCTGGTGACTAACAAGAGCAGTTGTAGGACGCCGAGACTGTTCCTTTTGGCTTTGCGGCAGATGCATCCGCATCCGAAATGATGCTTGCAATTCGCAAGCACTGCAGGAGCTGCACATGCAGCACTTGATTCAGTACCTACTCTCCTTCAACTGCGTGCGGGCGTGCTGGTGCGTGGTGGATCATGAGTACACATCAAAATTAATGAACGAGAACGAGTTAGAACCGAAGCAACGCAATCTCTATCGTTGACACATCAAGTCGCTCCAAGAACAGGAGCTTTCTCCTCGCAATCGAAAGATCTACTGTCACAGTATCTCCAAGAGCAGTGACATAAAAAAAGAGTCGGAGTCCAACAAGAGGGGAGAATCAGACAAACGACATCAATCGTGCACCAGCGTGCGCCACCCACTTTTTTTCTCCAACGAGTTGTAGCTCGGTGATTGTGGTCAATTCCGCTGGGGGTTTTTGTACCACAAAGCACAAAACGAGACCTGAACGACTCGTCCCTGCTGCAACATTAGAGATCTTCTTCGTTCCTAAAACAGTTTTCAACACCTTGGCGTAGAACCAGAGTGAAGAAGATGCTTTGTTTTCTAAGGACATGCACGTCGACGTCGAGCAGCGCATCCGCATCTTCTTCTCCACGACCACCGCTTGAGCACGACAGAGGATGGGCGCCGGCGTCGGCAAGAACAAAATTTCCGCGCGACCGCCGCCTGTGCAGTATGACTCGTTTAACGACTACCTCAGGAAGCGGCCGTCGGAGCGCGATCAAAATAACACGGGCGGAGCACCGTCGGCGTCGAAGACCAGAGGGGCCGGAGGGGGTAGCCTGGGGGCTTCGGCCGCGTCTAGCTCGGAGGAGGAGCGGCTGTCGTCGGCAAGCGAGCGGCACGATCAGTACAAGCGGAAATACCAGATGGCCGCAATGCCGTCGCAAGAAGGGTGGCACGAAAAGAAACATAAAAGCAAAGAAAGGGGAAGCAAAAGGCACTTTCAGTCAGCACTTATGCCTGGCCGTCGTGTTGTTCTACAAACATGATTGCTGTGGTTGACGTCTTCTACACGGATCAACTCGACCCAGACGCAGGCCCTGACTGATATGATCTGAAGCTGAACCAACAGCACAGCCACAGCCCAACTACTATAACGGAAATCAACCGACATGCACACCCACGCCTTCTTTTTCTTTGTATTTGCAGGTCTTCTTCTACCGCTCCTCCCCGCGAACTACCCGATGGGCACAACGCAAAGCCAAAGAACCCGCTTGCCGGTCGCGAGGACGTTTTCTTCGAGTGGCAGCATGGGAACGACTGGCGCCCCTACGAGGGCAAGTACCAAGAAATCCTGCGTCACGCGTTTGCGAAGGACTACCCAACGATCAAGTTCTTCATAAACAACACCGACTACGAGGTGAACTTCCGCCAGATGACGCAGAAAAACCTTCGCACGGGCAACGTGAAAAAAATTCGCTACGCTGCACCGGTGGAGGAAGGGTTGAATCTCCATAACGCGAAAACCTCCACGGCAGGCGGAGAAAACGCTGGGGGCGGAAGGATGCCAGAAGCAAAATTCCAGTGGATAGAAGGGGCCGACAAATGGAAGGACTTCGAGTGACTCTATAGATACCCTTCTTCGTTCTCGATCTCGGCTTCGCTTTGAGGGTCTCTTTGCATCGGCATCACCAGTGTACTAGTCGCGATACTCTCTCTCTCAATGATTCAGTTGGGCCGCCGACAAACTGCTTTGGAACGAGTACAAGCGGGGGATGGCCACGACACGTATCACCGTCGTGGGGCACAACTACGACATCGACTTTCTCGAGAACACCCAGACCAACGTTCGCACCAAGAAAACGCGAAAAATCCGACTGAAGAACATCATCGACCAGGGGATGCGCCCAGAGCACGATTTCAGAGGCAAGAACTTCTCGGACGATAAGGAGGAGAAGCCGCCCGCGGGAACGGTAAGAATGCGCTTCGCTTGGTTCGGCACTTCTCGTTCTCGTTGTGTAGCATCAAGAAGAAAAGTGCGGCCTTTTCATCTCCCACCTGATCTACTCATCCACCCAGGACCCTCCACCCGCCTTCGATCCTACCGCCGCCAACTTCAGCTTTCAGTTTCTCGAGGAGAGCAATCAGAAGTGGCTGAACTATCCCAAATCGGAGCAGAAGATGCTTGCCGAGGCCTGGGCCCGCAAGCAGGACGACGTGTTTCTCGGCGGCGCCAAGGTGGACTTCAGGACCATGAAGGAGAACGGCACGATACCGGTGCGGCGCATCGAAATCGCTGGCGGCAACAAAAACGCTGCCCACAAACAGCCGGGCCAGCCGTATGGGACGGCAAATAACGCCAATGTTGGTGGCACAGCAGGAACAGGAGCGGGCCCGACACAGCGGATGCCGCAGGATAATCCGCACAACAAGCGCGACGCCTTCGAGTGGTTCGACGAGAAGGCGGATTGCTGGCATGTGTTCACACCGGCGCACGTCGACAAACAGCTGAAGCACGCGTGGCTGAACAAGGACCCGACCGTGAAGATCGAGCTGAAGTTCGAGCACGAGGAGGAAATTTCGGAGGTGGAGGTGAACTTTGAGATGCTGAAGATGAAGTGGACGAGCTACGATAGTTACACCGGCGAGCAGAAGATCGCGACGACAAACATCCGCTCGCCGATCAAGTTCGGCGCATTCCGGCGGAACCGAAAAAGCCACCAGGCGGACAACGCCGATTTTTTCGCGGATCTGAACCGCGAGAAACAAAAGGAAAAAGACGCGCAGTTTCGAAAAACGCCGAAGGAGTGGGACGGCATCTGGGGGCGGCGGTTCTCGGACAACCGCGGGGATCGCGACGATCTCTTCCGGAAAGACCGGTGGCGGAACGCGTTCTTTGGAAACAGAAACAGCGAGCACACGGATTACGAAAACAGAGCGCCCCCGCCTGGGGGGGAGCGTGGTCCCGATGCTGGGCCGCGAGAGCACCCCGGACCGGGCCCGCCACCGCCGAACATGGGTGGCGCTGCTGGTCCTCGTGCGGGGGCAAGAAATAGCAAAGCCGGCGGTGGGGGTGGAGGCGGGGACCCCTTCGAGCGCGCAAATTTCGGGCAGAGTCAAGAAAATAACGCAAACGCCAAGAACAACAAGCCCGCGCGGCCCACACCGCTACCGACGGGCCCAAAGTTGGACGCGTCCGTGAACGTCGTGACGCGGGAGCTCCAGGAGAAGATGGAGGCTGCTTTGAACGAGCCGCTCGCGGACCGGAAGGCGAAGATCAAGAGGTGGCAGCTTTTGTACCACCCGGACAAAAACCCGGAGAAGGGGGAGAAGTACACGCAAGTCTTCCAATTCCTGATGCAGCACAAGGAATGGTTCCTTCTGGGGGCGAGCCCAAACACCAGTCCGAATCCCAAGGGAGGCGGCGGAGGAGGCAGGAGGCCCTCCGCGTAACTAAATACTTCTGGGGCCGTGTACTAAAGTTTGACTTCCTTACCGCTACCTTGTTTGCTGGACGCCAGCTGTTTGTTCTTTTAATGTCGAGCCAAGGAATCGCAAGCGGTAAAGCCTTAAACGAACCAAGTGCAAGTACACCTAAGTACACTCCTCGCACGGCATTATGTTCGCGGAGAGATGGTCATCGGCAACACTCACGGTCCTCGCGCCAGCAGTTTTATTGTCGTGGAAGCGCATGTGATCATCGAGATAGCGTTTTTCCGTGCATCTTGATCGCAGCGGCAGTGGCAGTCAGGTCGTTGCAGGTGATGATGCATCTGCGATACAGTCTCTCCTCCTCTTGTGTTTCGCACGATCACTAATTTTCGTGGAAATAATGAGCGCCCTTCAGTCAGACAGATCAATAAAATCTTCGTCATGCTCGTGCGTCAATCTCATCAGGTGCGGCCTGCTTTCATTTTCACCGCGCCAAGCGTTTGTTGAAATACAGAGCGGGGGACATCAGCGCGACGCCTTTCTATCAGTATCACAACTAGGAAAAGCAATAGCGAGTGCGAAAGCACGACATATGGATGGCAGAAGCTGCAGCAGATTGCCAAAAGCCCAATCCGTAAATAAATTCCAACCGCAACTAGAACATCGATCTCCAGAAACAAACGCGATGGACTATGAACCTCCGCCTCGGCCTCCCATGAAAATTCTATAAGGAAAAGAACGGCTTCTGCTTCCCCCGTACTTTTAGCTGGGACCGACTACATGGCGATGGCCGACGTAGCCCTCGAATCTGCTGGCGAGCCGCCCGAGACTGGCAGCAGAAGTACCACCGAAAGGCATGATCAGAAGGATGTTCCGCACCTCGATGCCGCAGGTATTCGAAAGGAGATCACGCACCTCCTTCTCCGTACGTTGCCCCCAATGCAGATGGGGTCCCCTTCGGCCTACGAAAGCGACGCCATCGACCTCTTTGAACGCTTGGCAAATTTGTTGCGCGCCTTTCGGGAGCGTTCTCGGCGGGAAAGAACAGGGGACGCGGCGGAATTTGACACGAACCTCGCGGCGTTCTTGGTAAACAGCGTTCTGGAGGCAAAGCAGTCATGGCCCATCTGCAAGAGGATGCGACTGGCGGAGCTGGAAGTCCTGCGCGCACTGGGAGGAGTGGCGGGAGAAAGCGATCGCTCGTACTTGTTCTCAGCGGTATTTCCGGCGGTCGCAAAGCGCTGCGCACACATCATTTCCCTCGGCGTTCGCGACGGTGCAGAACGTTCCAGGCATGAGACCGGAGGAAGGGTCGGTATCCGCATTGCCTTCGAGACGCTAATGGCGTGGATGACCTCGTCCAGGAGCACAAGTGCTGCAGCTGGTGCCGGTGCTCCGCTCCTGAATAAGAACGCCGTTGCTCCTCCTCACGATGTACATCGCCCCGATCACGCAGAGCCGCTAGGGCGCATTCTGGTCGAGCTCGTGGGGAGCAATTTGGCAGTGATGCAGCCCTCTCAGCCGGCTGATGTCCGCGGGGCCTGCGCGAGATTTTACTCTTTGCTCTTTTGGCACTTGCATGCGCATGCCACCTCGCAGCCCTCGTCGGCTGCACCATTGTCGTCTTCTTCTGCAGCCACACTGCCTGGGCACGACTTGCGACCCTGCTTGAAACCGCTGAAACGCAATAGTCACCTCGTTGCTCTCTGCGCCCGAATCATCGCGGTGGGAGCCGCCGACGAGTGGGAGACCGTTGCGTGTGAATCGCTTGCATGTGAACCTGGCGCCCAGGACTTCGGCGCGGCAGCTCAGTGCATAGCGGAGTGCGTAGTCCGCGATGCCCAGCAGAATGCAAGTAGCGCCTACGCGTTTGATGTGTACAGTGCCGTGGAGCGGCTGCGGAGCGCGAAGGAGGGTGGCGACGGGTATGGACTGTTCGTGATAGAGCTGCAGGACGTCGTCGGCAAGCTGCAGCTGCACCACATGGTCCTCTCCTCGAGGCCAGCAGGCACGACAGAAGCTGAAGCGCTGGATCCCCTACTCGAGGATAGCAGAAGTGACGCCGGGCCACCGCCGGGAGAACACGACACCAGCACAAGCGCATTGTTCGAACTCGTGGGCCTGCTGATCCCGCTCGATTTCCAAGCACGATTTCCAGAGCCTGGCTCTGAGTGCATCGAGAGAAGCGCTGCAACAACTGGCTCATTGAGAGACGAAGTGCGACGACAGCTTCTTGCTTCGCTTGATCAGGGACAGGCAGCGTTTTTGCAGTTGGGAGGGCCTTTTGCTTCGGGTTCGGACGAAAGGTGTCGCCGTGCTGGTGCTTCGTCACCAGGATCTGAAACACCGGCACCACGGGGGTACCCGAACGGCGCGAACGCAGCCTCGCATGCCCCGAACACATCGTTGAATGTCACGATCTGGGCGCTGCGCTCGGACATCATCACGGGGACAATGTCTTGCCTTCCGCTCGTCTACATCGGTACGCGGAGCGCGGCAGAGGATCAAGTCGTGGAGCAAGAGCTATTAAGCACTGGCACTTCAACTCCTGCAACAAGAACTTCAAGTGCGGCCAAGGGCGAGGGCATCGCACCACACCCACAGACGCCACCAACACGAGCACCAACACCAAAGAACAAGAGAGAAGGGGCAAGCGAGCGCCACCTCCACGGTCGCGAGGACTGCTGCTCTCGAGAAGTGCTAGTCCACCTGGAGTCTCGCTCTCGACCCTGTGGTCAGCCGCAGCCTCTCCTCCGCAGCGAGTTTCTGTACGAAAAAGACAGCGGCAACCAGAGGTGCGCAAAGCTGGCAAAGCGAGCGGTGCGCCTGCTGGGCGTGACATCGCCAAAATTTGTGAGGTGGGTCCTCGATTCGTTGGACAAGGTCGACGCGCTGATTTTCACGCATCTTCACCGGCCCGGAGCGGCCTGCTCAGGCGATGATCATGCGAGATCGGGGCAAGATCCTCGGGAAGAGCCGCATGGCCATGTTGACGTTGATGGGATATTGCAAAAGCGGATGCAGCTCGCGATTTGCCTGTGCTGGCTGCTGGAAGGTACAGAGGGGCTGATGATTTTTGGCGCAAGAAAAGCAAAAGATGAGGGTGCGACGGAAGGTCTCCAGCAAGACCAGGGACACCACGCCGCGCAAAGCGTGAGCACGCCCGCCCCCCATTTAGCACAGCTCCTAAGTGTGCCTCGAATATCGGCGCTACTCTCTCGCTGGTTTAGTGATCACGAGGAAAGCGTTCTTTCCGCTGCGCGCGTCGGCTGGCAGCCGCGTATCTTCATCGCGGTCCTGGCCAATGTTTTTGCGCGGTTTGCCATGATCGCTACGGCGTGGCGGCGTCAGTCGGAGCATGCGCGGAAAAGGCCAGGGGCGGGTGCGGCGGACCCCGGAGTAGCTCCAGGCGGCGTAATTTACTCGAAACTGTACGCGCTAAAGCGAACTGTCGCTGGCGTCCTCGGCAGGGCACTCGTTCCTGTCCTCGCGCACCGTGCGGCGACGCCCCTGTCCGCGCTGGCCGCACACGCCATCTTCCTCACGGACGACTCTTTGAGACGCTGGTGGGCTTCCGTGATCAACCCAACGGCGACTCCGGTAGAAATCCGCCGGTCGTTCGGCGCCGGACAAGGGGACCGCGGCCGCGGTTGGTTCCTGGACCTGGTTTGCGCGAACGCGGAATACCTTCTCAGCGACATATCCATGCACCTTCGGTATGGAACAAAAACGTTCGCGCAAGAAGATGAACTCGCTGTCGCTGTTGAAGCTGCGTGTGGTCCAACAGCCCACGACGACCTGCTGCAGTGGCCGGCGGGAACGTTGGCGCTCTGTCGCTGTGTGATCGGGGCGTTGCTCGCCGTGGACGATGAAATGGCGCTGCGCCTGCACCGGCAGCAGGAGGACGTCCTGAAGTGGCTCGCCACGATCGCGTCGGAGCTTCTGGCGCTGTGCGATTTCGTGAACGCAACAGAGCGGTACGCGCTAGTAACAGGGGTCACTGCAATTTTCGCGCGCGGCATTCGCCTCGAGCGAGGAAAAAATGAAGAGAGCATTCTCGCGGGGTTCGGACCGGCGGAACGGGAGGCACTCGGGATGATCGCGACTAAGAATGAAAATGTGACGTCGATCGGGGCAAATACGGCCGGCCAAAGACGTGGAAAAGCTCCATCGTATTTCGAGGGCTACCGTGTGCTGGATTTGGTGACAAATCAAATCAACGAAGACCGACAGGTGGACGACGAGTACGATCCGTTGCAAGGTTTTGAAGACTTGATTTCCTCGCAGACCGCCAATTTGGTCACGCCGAAACCACTCCTGCAGAGCCGGCTGGAAGGGAAGACCCATCCCCCGCAGCCAACGAAGGTCTCCACCCGATTTCGCTACATCTTCGAGTCGCAACGACGGCTGGCAGCCTACGCGTTACTCGAGCTGCGCCATTATCTCGATTATCCCGACCTTCGCTCTCCTATCGCCGCGCGGGCAATTTCCTTCTGCGTGGAAGTGTTGTCCACAAGTGTGAAAGAACTGTTGCCGCTCCTCCACAAGATGTGGCCGTGCTTGCTGCAGGCGTTCGCCGCTGGTAGCTGCTGCGTGTTGGGTGGGGGAGTTTCTACCACCGGGGGCGGGGGCCGAGACTTCGTTTTCGCGAATGCGTGTAGTCTGCTTAAGGGTATTGTGTGCTTCAGTGGGGACTTTCTCGTGCGGCGATTTGAGACAGACCTCTGGCCCGAGCTGTGGAGAAAGCTGTTTGTGGACAAGTTTCGCTACGTGGAAGCGCTGGGCCTCGGAAGTGGTCCTCTTCCGACGGTCGATAGATCGTACGGCGCCGTGCCGGCACTACGGCTTCTGTCGAGTCGTTCCGGAGGAGGTGGTGGGGCCCCGGCCGCCGCCGCGAAAACGAGAACAACAGCGATCGGAAATATCGTGGTATCCGACGCGCTGAAAGCGTACACAGACCGTGTAGCCGATGCACACTGCGGACCGTTGATTCAGGAGGTTGAGGAGGACGCTCTTCTTAAAGAAGATAGCGATGAAGAAAGGGGCATTCTGTGCGAGCTCTCGTACGAAGATGCGGTTGACGCTAAGAGTCGTGAAAAGGCCACAGCAAGAGAAATAACCGGCACCGCTACTCCTGCTACCACAACGTTGCTGCAAGAGACGTCAAAAGGCACAATCAAAACTGATGTCGAAGCCGCGGAGAAAGTAAAGCAGAGCAGCGAGATTCCGCTTGATCTTGTTCCAGAGCTGCTCGGCATACACGGAGCTGCACAGGAGCGCAGCCACGAAGCAGCTCTGGAATTGCTGCGGACATTGGTATCCATCTCGCCGAGGATCAGAAAAGGCAGTACCACAAACGCGAATCCAGAGGAAAACGACGACGACAGCGACTTCTTGCCTCACATGTTCTTCGACGACGCAGACCACCAAGCGCAGCTGCGCACCGTGGGTACTCTCTACAGCCGTGTGGCAGGGCCCTGCTCGGAGATAGCCAGAGAAATCCTTCAGATACTGAGTGGTAAAAAGAGTAATCGAGTGTGTGAGCACGACCCTGAAGATGTTGCGAACCGGCACGCCTGAACGAAAAACACGCACATTGCGTAGAACCTGAATAAGAAAGAATAGACCTCAAGATCAGGAAAGGACGACCGACGACGAGTCCCGTCAAGAACCGTTAGGGGGGGTGGTTGTTCCACCGCTTCGTTTTGGATTTTTATCTCATTGAGGGAATGAACAATACGAAGGCCGATTAAAAACGTGCCAAGACGAAGAGAAGTCAAGTAGGGAGAATTGGTTCGTTCCGGTGTAGAAGGTGTTTCAGGTTTTTCCCAGATATTGATACGAAGCAAGAACAAGTCAGAACTTACTTCAATATCTAGCGCCAGAAAAAAGATGCGATCGTCGTTGTCTCGCCCACGGGCGGCGTTGGCGAAAATGCTGTCTAGAAGAACCCACGCGGGGGGCGGCTGTACTGCTATTCCTAGTTTGGCGGTACTGCGCCGACAAACACGACAGGCTTCCGGCGATAACGCCATTTGTAGTGAGCTACCGGATTTCCTCGCAATGCGACTCAACTCCGGATGGGCACCATCGTCATCTTCGTCTGCTTCTTCTGCTTCTTCTGCTTCGTGTGGTCGTGGTGCCCCTTCATCTTTGAGTGGACCACGGTTGGGAAACAGAATCGGAATGTCCTTGTTCTCCACCTCCGCAGCTAGAGCTTCTGGCGCAGCTCTGACATCTACAGATGGCTCAGATCATGCATCCGCCTTGTCTTCCGGAGTGTCCTCTGTGGAGGAAGAAGTGCGCGATACTGTCGCTTCCCGCCAGCACAGTGTACCGCTGACGGCCGCAGCGGGAAGCGATATACCCGCAGCCGCTGACGCGTTTCCGCCGCCAGCGGAAGTGCTGCCCGGGACGCGGTGGGACCGCGTCCAAGAAGCGATAGAAGTTATGGAGCGCGAAGACCGCGACACCCTCTACTTCCGCACGAAAATCTTACGTCGCGAAGAGTTCACAGTCGAAGAAATGCAGGAATACAAGTACTTTTTCTGTACTTCATCTCCTCGTTCCGTGTTCTCGTCTTTCCGCGGGGTTCTTTCCTAGTGCCACAACTTCTACTTCGCCTATAGGGTTGACTTGCCGTTTGTAACGTCCTTGCTTTTCAGAAAGTTTTTCGTTTTCCTCAACACAACTAACTTTTTTACGATGATTTCTCAATTTAAGTACACCGACCACGACCAGCCACTACTGCAATGCACCATAGGGAAGTCCGCAGCTGGGCCACGTACGAGTATTCGCGGCTGCTGGGCAGTGAGATCCGGACCGCCAAACTGACGTTCTGGACAGCGTTGTTTTTCTACCTAACAGATCCGCTCGGTCTGTGGCCGTCTTCGGCGAAGGAAGATAACGAACTGGAGGAGGTGGGTGGGGTTCAACTTGGCGATGGTCCCGCCTGGATGTCCAGGGCGGGCATCGACTACGGTATCCGCCGAATCAAAGAGCAGGGGTGGTCTTACACGCCGCTTGCCGGGCGTTGACCACCGAGCGCGCTGCTGATGACCATGCGACGGCTTTCGGGCTATGGATCGACAATGAAGACGAGCAGAAATTGGGGAAAACACGAGGGGGCAAAAGTTTCTGCCCCAATGATGTATCCGAGAAACTGCGAGATTTTTTCATGCAGTTCGTGCGGCGACGAAAATTTTGGGCACAATGTCTGATGTCCTTGATGTTCTATTCGTGTGAGAAACTAAAACTACCACTAAGTGGTAACGGTAAAAACACTTTTGTTTCTTGTGTGTCGCCATCCTCGTGCAGATCAGCTTCAAGCCAGCGCGGTTCATCCGCTCACCAAATGACCGGTCTGACTCACCGACACCCGGATATCCGTGTGTTGCGCCGTTTATTTCCTCACCCTCACGCATCTTCATACACATAGACATAATCACCTTCGTTTATTGCTCATTACGTACGTACGCAGACCGATCCAAACCTAGCCACAGAAACCGCAAATGCGTGAAAAACCCGCCAGTGAAGGTGAAGGGCATGGACGATGTAATGCAGAGTGTTGCATGTAATAGTGCTAGTATCGACGTCGCAGTAGTCAGGAAAAGTACGATAGAAGTGTTTGTCCCCGTTGTAGGCTTAGTCATTTTAGCGTTTAATAGCGTCACTCGTGCCACAGCCACCAGGACCAGCTACACGCTTCGCAGGAGCAGGTACTACACTGACAGAAATACACAGCTCCTTCTTGGAACACGAGATACGTGGTAATCGTTAGCCTCGAAGAAGAAGAACAAGAACGTGGGTGAGCGTTTTCAATCTTCTTGCCGAGCACTTCCGTGATTTTTGTAGTATCCGCATGAAGATCACAGACATGGAAGCCATGGTGCAGTGACTTGATTCCGGTATCGACTTTTCCTAGGCATGCTCCTGATATAATAACAATAGTGTTTGACATCTGGTTTTTGAGGTCCTTATAACTAGAGAGGGCCTCTCTAGAGAGCGGGGTCCTAAGAGGGCCTTTCTAGAAGGGCCCTCCTAGAAGGCCCTCCCTAGAAGGCCCTCCCTAGAGGGCCGTCCCTAGAAGGCCCTCCCTAGAG
>RXOD01004351.1:0-23608 GCA_005223375.1 Amoebophrya sp. AT5.2
GCCGCAGGCGGGCCGCGGCCGGCGGATCGAAGAAGAAAGAAAAAGAGTCCATCTTCACGAACTCGCCGACGTCTGGGTCTGTGGTAAAAAAGGGAGCGCCGGCGTCGAGGGCCGCGGTCTCGAAGGCAGCCATGCCGAAGGCCGCTCCGGCGGGGGGACTGAAGTCGGGTGCTGGTCAGAAGTCGGTTGCTGCGAACGCTGCATCCCTGGCGGCGCTGGCGGAAGAAGACGACGACGACGACAATAACGAGTACGGGTGGGACAAGGAGGATGGGGACGGTGATGGAGACGCGGCAGGCGGGGACGAGCAGGAAGACGGAGCGGATTACAACCCGTTTGCGGCCGACAACGACGACAACATGCTGGAGATGGTCGAGGAGAACGCGGACGATGACAAGCAGGAACAGGAATTCGACCCGAAGGGGAACTGGATGCAGCAAGCCGAAACCGCCATCCGGAACGGGACCGCGAAAACGCTCGCGGAAGTGAACGCAAACGGCGGAAAAAAAACGCTGAACATCACGACCGCAAGGAGCATGCTGGCCACGGCAACCAAGGTCGGAGCAGCAAAACCGAACATAGTGCCCTTCAAAAAAGGGGATCATGGCCCCCGAAGTGGAGACCTGCAGGATCGGGGCGACGGTAGTGGAGGGGCGAACCAGGATGAGGACGTCGACGGCAACGCGATGGACGACGAGGCCGAAAACGCGCTCCTCGCTGCGGAGTTCCAAAACGGCACCGGCGAGCTCGATGACCTTGTCTCGGACGCCCAGCAGCAGCAGCAGGCGACGGAGGCGGCGATGAATGCCGTGAATGGTAACGCACCCTTGAACGTCATGCCAGTGGTTGGGGGAGCTGCAACCGATAGCGGGGCCGCGGGGAACCAGAATCTCATGCAAACCATGATGCAAAACAACGCTCAGATGCTGAACCCGGCAAACCTGAACGGTATGAACCCCCAGATGCTCCAGCAGATGATTATGGTGCAGCAGCAGATGATTTTGGCGCACGCCGCAAAAACCGGTACCGTCGTGCCGGGAATGGTGGGGGCGGCTGGAATGGGATCCGTGGCAGGTGCTGGGGGAGCTGTCCAGGGGGCTGGTCAGATGCAGCAGTCGGGCGGAGCCCAGCCGCAGAACACGAACACGCTGTCGAATTCGCGGAATGTGGAGATTCCGCGAATTCGGAGCTACGCCGGGGCGCAGGCGACTCAGCGCGCGGGCAATACGACGAGCGGCCTCCAGACCCAGAGGAAAAACTTCGGCGGTGGAAGCAATAATGCTGGAAATAACAGCGTCAAGGGTGTCGGAGGAACGATCACGAGACCCGGAGTCGGCTTCAGTGCTGGCGGCGGGAATAAGAACAACAAAAGCAAAGGAGGTACCGTGCGAAGATGAAATCCGAAAGACTTTCATCATCTTTTTCGTTTCGCTTTCGATCATGCGGGACGCGCTTGCAAATCAAAGTGCCGCATGGACGTTCAACATGAAAAAATAGCGACCCTGATTTTTTCGGATATTTTTTTACGACGATAATAATTCCTGTACCTCATGAAGATGGAACACAGTAAATACTGTCAAAAACTGTTCCCGCCACTGCATACCGGTCACGGTGTTCGAGTTCGTTCGAAGTGCTGCATTTCGTGCCTAGGCGCAGATGCGCTACACTCATGCATAGATGTGTAACAATAAAGGCAAAAGAACCCGAACCGCAACCGAAGTGATTGCACAATACGCGAGCTTCTCGTGGTGATGATGGACGATTAGATTTAGATGTGGCTGTACCTTCGTGGCCGTGCGCGGGCGGTAAGATATAACTGCGAAGTAGTGTGGTGGACCTGCACGCGGATCACTCGTGAATCAAACTTCCGATCAATCGTGTAGCGAACTGTAGTGATACCAATTATGATCCGTAACAGTCTACAGTCTGCTCGGTCTCATTCGCCTTGCTGATGCGACACCATACAAAGTGAGCCATTTTTTTTCATCTCCGCACCCCCGCTCGAGACCACGGCGCCGCGGCGGTCGCCCCGCATCGCAAGACTGACTGAAGAAAATAAAGATGCCGGTCGTCGCGGAGGCAAAATTTCCGACGGTGCAGCTGTTGTCGCAGGCGGTGAGTGCGCTGAAAGAGCTCGACCCGCAGATCAAGTTCGAATTTTCCTCTGGGGAGACGGATGAACAAAAGCGCAAGGGCATCATCGCAAAACTGAGGGATGAGACGTCGTGCTTCGTCTGCGAATACTACCTCAGCGAAAAGGCGCTGCTCGCGTTCGAGATCGAACGTACTGCTTGATGCTGGTGTCCAGTAGGGCATTTCCATGCATTGTCTCGGCCCAGCAGATGCAGACGTAGCAGTGTCCTGATGAAACCAATAGCGATACCAAAAAGCGTAAGCGTAAGCGAAGAGTTACGTTTGTTATGAATATGAAGTGGCTTTGCTTAGGTATGCGTCCAATGAATCCGAATCAGAATCGTTCATCTCGCGCGCCAGCACTCACCACAACCACAACGACAACGCACTTAGGTTCCGACTGGACGTTTACTTTCGACGCCAACGAGCTGCTGAAACTTCTCAAGCATGCCGAGAAGCACGATCGCGTCACCCTTTCCTGTGACGACGAAAAGACGACCATGGCCATAAAGATCGAGCATTTCAATCCGCCACCACAAAAAGTGCAGCACTTTGAGCTCAACGCATCGGACGTGGACAAAGAACTTGTCGGGAGTCCGCCGCCGATGGAAGATCTGCGGGCGTGGCCATTTGTGCAGATGGACACCGGGAGCCTGTTGAAAAACGCAAACCGACTCGCAGACGTCATCAAGTGCAGGGGGGGAGCGGCAGGTAGGCGAAAATACTTGTTGTAGTTCCTTCGTCGAACTCGAAGAAGACCGATCGTACAACTCCTGAAACTAATGCGGATCCACAACTCGATTAGAGGCCAGCACCAGGATGAACGATACCTCAGACAACGGGCGAAAACAAAGTAATTTTTGCTATAGCACAGTATATAAAACCGAAAATCGCTTCAAAACTACAGAAAAGATCATTCATATGATCGCGTCAAAATCCAACGTCAACATGGTGCATGAAGACGACGAAGCGAATATTGGCTTTCAAGTAAAGTGGAGAGAAGACGCCGAGGGCCCCGAGATGCTCGCCAACAGGAATCCGGTGCATACACAGAGCATGGGTACTTGTTCTCTACTAAGTTCTGTTTCCTTCTGTTCATGTTCATGCCGAGACTCCTCTATTTTCTTGTATGCCTTCGATTACTGTAGTTCGAAGACAAAAAAGCAAGAAAAGAATAAGAAATCGTCCTTCGATGCCTTTGATTTTGATGGATGGCGACGCGCCGTTCCTGTAGTAGTAGTTGTAGTACCGCCTGTCTTAATTGATTTTGATGACGAAGAAGAAATTTCCTGACGCGGCGGGCCACAGGTAACAATTTCCACGAGGGGTGGTACAACGTGCACTATTTCCAGACGGCCGCCAAGGGCGGAAAGCAGATCGCGGAAAGCGCAGTGCTCATGTTTCCATCGTCCAAGGAGATGGCGCCCATGGTGGGCTTCCTCTTCCGCGTTGACGACGCTGTGGAAAAAGCCAAGCTTCTCGACGACAACCAAAACAAAAGCAAGATCGACGACATCAACGATTTCTTCGAAGAAGAGGCGATGAATGTCCTTAATTATAACACTGTTGGCTTTATTCTACATAATTGCCGTAGCCATTCTCGTTACGGTTCCCGATTCTTTTCTAGAGTCGTGCATGACGGTTGTATCGTACCTGGTGCTCGAAATCGAAAACTATACTCAATTGACTAGGTCGAGGACGAGGAGCTGCAGCCTCGGGAGCTGATTTTCCAGGAGGATGATCCGCGCGACAGGGTGATCGGGATGGACGAAGAAACGCTAATGCAGGCGCCGGAGGATTCAAACCCAAAGAGGTTCGGCGAGGCGAAGTCCATCTGCCAGAAGATTCGTAAGATCGTGCAAGCGCAGCACAAAGCAAAGGAGGTTCTGGAGGGAATCGCGGGGGCCGCAGGCGCAGCGCAGGGCGGCCCCGGGGATGGTTTGCCGAATGACCTTCCGGGGGGTAAGAACGCACAGGTGCTTGAAGAGGAAAAGTTGGACGCCGCTGTAGAAATGCAGATGGCGGACGAAGTGGACGTCGAAGGGGAATTGAAGAAAGCGGAAGAAACCTTGAGGGAAAAAATACACGGAAAGTTGACTATCAAGCAACTGCAGGAACTCAGAGGTGGGACTTAATTCTCATCTACGTGCAGGGCCAGCTACAGGCTGGTACAACAAAACAAATCAACAACAATAACGAAAGAACTCTTACTCGGGTTCCTCGTTCTTTTTTTGTGATACATACGATTTCAATGGGTCGAAGCTCGTACTTCTTTACATCAAGTGCTCTTCAAAGGCAAAACAACTTTTCTCACACCTCCACCAGACGTGACGAAGGGCGGTCCTTTGGACCACGTGGTGATTGCTGCTTGTGCGCACATTGCGAAGCAGTACCCCGAGGCCATGGAGAAGATGAAGCAGAAGATGCTGAACCGCGAGACCAAGTACGGGTATCTCACCTTTTTCTGCCAATCCCAGGACGCGCCGAAGCTAAACGAGTTCGACGACAGCGATGACGAGGAGGAAGAGGCGGATAAGCGGGAGAAGTGGGAGGACTACTACATCTGGGACCGCAGGAAATTTCTGGGTGCGGAGCACATGTACGACCGAGAAAAAGCAGCCGGGGCTGGCGGTGCTTTCGGGGCAAGTGCAGGGGGCGATGGGCAAAGCGCGGACCCTATGGACGTGGACAACGCGGAAAACGGATCGGCAGGGGAACTACCGCCGGAATTCGTAATGAAGGGGTGATGGTTCTCACTTCCTTGTATTAATCGTAAACATATTTATAACGGTCCTCGAAAACGAAAAATGTGATGTCGCCGCGGGTTTTCACTGACACAAACTGATCTATCAAAATCAATAAAACAAAGGCAATTATAAACGAACTGGAGGAACAAGGAGCAGCACCTCCAGCAAGGTGCGCGGCTGCGTGACCAGCCTCGATGGCGACCGTTTCGGACTTCTCAGGAGACGCGAGAGTAAAGCAAAGGGGAAAAAAACGACATGGAGTGTCAGTATTGGTATGTACTATGAAGTTAAATGGCGAAGACGGAGAGCAGAAAGTGAGGAGGAGGACAGTTTTGGCACAAAGGCAACACAGCCGAACAATCCGAATTCTGATTGATTCTCCCTGCACCAGCAGGTGCACGAAGATATTGCACTACCTAGATTGATAGAGTACTGCTAACTACTTCCAAGTACAAGCAGCAGCACCATGCTGGGTCTGCGAGCGCGAAGAAGAGGGCGCTAGTAGAATATGGTCGAAGAGGCCGAGATGCGTGCGCGCGATACATCGCCACGACCGGTGGTCGTCGGGGTCGTGTGGGGGAGTACAGCGTAGCTGTCTTCCACTGTGCGGCCTTGGCCGATTTCGGGGTCGACGTCGCTGGAATTGTATCGTCACCGGAGCAGGATGGTGTCTCCGCTTCATCTGGCAGCGCTCTTTTGGGTAGCACCACCGGGCGGCTGTGGCTGGATCGAGTCCGCGGCCGCTTTTCGCTGGAAGCGACACCGCATTCCGGTCGATACCGTGACCAACCTTCTCGAGGGCGCCGACACAGCTGCAGCAGGCAGCAGAACAAACAGCGGCACTGTCCTCGCAAGCACGACGAGCGAGAAGAACAACCAGACAACTACCGCCCTCACCACTCGGACAACCGACTCGCTGAATCGCATCATTCTGAGCAACCTTCTTCGCCGCGATGAGATCAAAAACCAGCTGCACACCCGGGAATTCCTTTTCCACCAGCGCGCTGAGGATCTCAGGAACGAAATTTCGAGGCTTTCACGCGAGATTGCAAATGTGCTGATTCTGCAAACGGACGCGACCGCAGAAATGCCGGAGGAGTCGGCGTTAACATCGCTGCAGGAACGCTTTTCTAGGGAGCGGAAAAGGTGCGACACGGAGATTGCGGACATGGGACGGGAGAAGGAGCGGAAGCAGGCGGAGTTCAAAGAAAGAAAAGAGATGTTTGTCAAGTATTTTGGTGCGTCGGCAGGCAGGAGCGGGGGGGACAACAGCACGACTTCTGCAGGAAGTGATAGCGGGGAGAGCGGCGGCGCAACATCAACAAGCAGCGCCGAAACGGCGTGCGCGCCGTACGATGAAGACTCGATGGATTTCCTTGTGGGGGAAACGCAGGATGCGCTTCTCACGCTTGCGGAAACAGAGGAGACCACGGTATAGCTGAAAGTAAATCCGCGATAGCGACACGCTTCCGCTTGGATGAATTTAAATAAATTTGGTTTGAGCTGCAGCTGCAGAGGTTTTCAACGCAAGGAACGTAACTATAGCATGTTAGTTTGTAAAAAATTGTATATCATGTTTTCCCATCCCAAGGCAGGGCCGCGAGTGCAAGCAGCAGCTCGAGGACCTCACGGGGCGGATCCAAGCCACGAAACGCCAGAAGACCACTGCCCTCCGCAAGCTTCGCCACGCGGAATCGCTGCGAAAGCGGCTGACGGAGTTGAAATCCGATGTCGAGCGCGACTTGCTCACGGCGAGAAAGGACTTCCGCAAAGCTGAAAGCGCCTTCAGGCAGGAGATGAAATCCATTGCCGATAACACCTGCGCCTACCAGGACGTACGCAACCAGCTGGCGCCGCAAACCGAGGACTGCGAGATGTCAGCCTGGGAGGAGAAAACCTTTTGCACGAAGGAGTGCTCGGACGACGTTACTGGAGGTGGTCGTGGTGAAGCAACAAGCTCAAGCAGCGGCGGGAAACAACTTCTCCAGCGGTCGATCGCGAAGAGCGGCACAGCGTACGGGATTAAGTGCGACACCTTTCCGGTGGAAAAGGAGGTGGCGTGCAACCAGCAGAAGTGCGGCGTGGACTGCGAAGTGGGCGAATGGACAGGCTGGAGCGAGTGCGGCGCCTTGTGCGGCGAGGGGTCTGTGTCCCGCACGAGGGACGTGTTGAGACACGCGCAGTGGGGCGGGACCGCCTGTCCGGCTGTCGTTGAGCGGAAGCCGTGCGTGGCGGGACCGTCTAACGCCGACTGCGTGGTTGAAGCGGAGTGGAGCCCGAAGGGGGGAGACGCGGATGCAGGTGGCGCAAAAGCGAGTACCCCGACCTGTTCCCGTGCGTGTGGCGGCGGGGTTTTTGCGGAAGCGAGGAAGGTTTTGACGCCGGCGGCCGGGACGCAGGGGAAGTGTCCGAAGGAAAAGACGGAGCGGCTGTCGGTATGCAACGCAGAGGCCTGCAGTGCTGGCGACGCCCAGAAGTTCGAGTGCGGGGCCCAGAATCTGCTGGTGTTGTTTGACGAGTCTGGGTCGATGAATCGGACGGTGGTGAGCGCTTTCCGCAGCGCTTTGACGCAGGCCATGGAGCGGAGAATAGTGGATTATGGGAGAAACGTGCGACTGGCGGAGATTGGATTCGCCACGAAAGCCAAGTTGCTACCGGAGCCGGCGGTGGATCAGAAGAGCGAAAAAATTGATGAAGCCACGCTAAACGAGTACGACGAAAAGGTCGGCGGGGGGATGGGCGTTTCTGTGGACGGAATGTTTCTGCAGCGAGGACGAGGACGCGTGCGCGGAAAAGGACGGATGACAGCTGGAGTTTCTTCTACGACACCTTCGAACAGCAGCACTACCGCTCCCGCCCGCGGTAATGCCGCGACCCGTGTCGCGTCGGCACTCCGTAAGGCTCGCGATACGTTTCAGGAGATCAAATCGTCCCGCGCGTCCGCCAGAAAACTTCGCGAGGCGGAGCTCGCAAAGGTGCCCGGGGGGCTCGCCATGGCGCAGCGGTTTGGGATCAATCTGAACCTGGTGCAGCCTGCGGGGAAGGATTTAGTCGTTCTCTTCAGCGACGGCATCTGGAGCCATAAGCACTTGATCCGGGAAGAGTTTGGGAAATTAGAGGAGGCCGAGGTGAAAATGGTGCTCGTTGGGACCGACGAGAACGCTAAAGGCAAGCTGGAGACCTTCGTCGGCGGCGAGGGTCTGGGGGCTAGTGGCAAGATTCCGGTTTTTGTCAAGGACGATCTGACGGGCATCCTGAGCGGCATGTGCGAAGAAGCGGTCGGGGAAGGGACCGCGGGAGCAGGGTCAGGTGGAAATGCAATGGCGTCGAATAGCACGGGGGCCGTGGGGGCGGGGAGTGGCAGCAATGCTGCCGCTGTTAGTTTCTTCGCAGAGGAGTTGCAGTTGGGCGCCCGGGATGCTAAAGCCGACGCCTCCCGAGCCATGGCAGACGTGCGCGCGCAAATCGCAGCAATGGAAAGTAGGAAAAGATGAACTCGCAGGGGTCCAATCGTGTCGGGCGACCGAATTCTTTTTTCCGAAGACCGCGCGCATTTGTTCTTGCGTGTCTTCAAACACGGCGAGTTATATTCGAGTGGGGTAACAAATACAAGTGGGGACCACTTGTGAGTGTGACCCTTTCCGGGCCGTCCGGTCGCAGTGTTCTGAAATCAAGGCCAGAGAGCTTCCCACGGAATCCAACATGAACCGCTCAACAATATTGTACCTACCACGATATTCCACCGTCGATCTGTGCGTTCCGTCCTGCAGAAGCATGCCTTCACTGAAGCGATCACAAGCTCCTCATCTTCTCATACAACATTGACGATCTGAATGAATAAATCTGCTTTCCTTGCGCGTTTCGAGTTCGAACCTGGAATGCACCTGACTGCGATGCATTTCGGCACGGACCTCATTCAAGTACAATTTCTCCACCGACCACTTGCATTTGATGCTTCTCTCAGCCAGGCTACACCTGCTTCATTGTCAGTACGTTCAGGTTCATCACAGAATCCATCGACTTGATTCGCGACTGACGACTTATAGATACTACTTGCTTCCCTCACAACGTGTTATATCAACCTTTAGCTTTATCTCTCATCCTAAAGAAGAATCGTTATCGTCGCAACACAACCGCGAGAATGTTCAGGAATTACTCCTCCAAGGACGTGGCGACCAACAAGGCCAAGTCGTCGGTGGAGCGCAAGATCCGCGAGGATGTACTTGAAACCTACCCGAGGATAGCCGACGTGATCGACCAATTCTGGCCTAAGAAGAACGCAAACGTGCTGCTTGGCAAGACGAAGAACAAGATCCAGCTTGTCATTGTGGAGGAGGAAGTAATCTTCTTCCAGGCAAGCGACAAGAGCGGTCTCTGGTTCCCCACACTGCGGCTGCTGCACAAGTACCCAAGCATGATGCCAAAATGCCAGGTGGACACGGGAGCCATCCCATTCGTGCTGAAGGTATAAAAATGGACCAATATAATTCGCTTGAAAGACGCGGCAAGCAGTCTGCTCCTGTATCAAGTTAGTACTATCGCATCTTCTTCGCTCTACGTTCGTCAAGTAATTACCAGCAGAACCCAATAAATCCATTTCATCAATATCCGTATACTTGTCTGTATCATCTGAACACAGGGCGCCGACGTGATGTGTCGGGGCTTAAACCACCCGACGGGGTCAGCGATGGAGTCTGTCCAGAAAGAGCGGCCGGTTCAGGTCGTGGCCGAGAACAAGGAGATAGCCTGCGCGGTGGGCGTGACCGCAATGTCGACGGAGGACATAAGATCGATCAACAAGGATGTGGGCATCTTGTCGATGCATTGCCTTGGAGACTGTCTCTGGAAGGACGGCACAGTGGCGTGAGCGGACTCGTTTGTGAAAAAGCGCGGAATCTGAATGAGTGAGATTTTTCCATTGATGCGCTTGCACCACGATTTGCAGAAATAACCCGAGGTTCGTGAACGACAAAGAACAACTCTACGACAAAATAAACCGCTGCTGAAGGCAGCTGTCCAGCTCGAATAATGCATGGAGGAAGTCGCGACTGCCGGAGCTGGACAACTCGGTGCAAACGCGGTGTGGTTGAGTTGTCGGGCTCTGGGTGGTGCTTGTTAATAGCAGGCACCTGCGCGGCGACTTACTCCCGCTGCTGTGGACCGCGTCATTTTCTTATCGTGGATAAGTGGCTTCTTGTCTGGTTTGTTGCTTTCAAATCGTTTGTTTACTTGCTTCAGTTACATTGGTATCGTGCTTCTGCCGGTTCGTCTCGAATCGATTTCGATTCATCGTTAAACTTTCGCCTTCGTGAGACAGAGCCAGAGGAGGGACCGAGCGTGATCGCATTCGCGTATAACTTCTCTAAAACTCTCGTGCTTTGTGCCGTAGCTTAGCGATGTACATCAACATCTGATGCTGGCGCACCCCACAATTGCAATTGCTTGATCTTCATTCTAAAACAAGAAACTACTGAAAAAAGTCTGTGCGTCAGTCCAAGTTATATGATGAACATGAAGCTAAAGGGCCGTGAAAGAAGTGAATGAATGTACATGTAGGAGAACTTGTTTCATCGTGACGTCGACTGTCGCACTAAGTTGGTGTAGGTCTAAGGTTGCAGATTACTTATTTGACTTTGAGATAGAATGTGAATGAGCATGCGATTGCGAAGATTCTAGTTCTAGAAGCCCGTACAACTACATAAAAAAGATAGATGTGCGCTAGCTACCTAGTGCTCGTCGACGTCAGCCGAGCTAGAGCCGCACCAGGCCACTTACGACACTGAGTGTATTTTTTTCGAACAGCAAGTGCAAGAACAACTTACTGCGGCTTCAGTGGCGCTATTTCTATTACTACGTAGTCCTAGTCGTAGTCCATTCTTTCCCTGTCGCGATGCTTTCCTCCCAAAACACGTACATCGACCATGCGATGTTTATGCAGGACGTGTTCAACAAATCCGCCGGGATGCGTGCGCTCCGTTGCACGGAGATCAACGACCATGCCGACACCTGCCGCGTCAACCCGGCGACCGGTCTGGATGAGTGCGACAGCGACGAGGTGTCGCGCGACACCGCTTACCCGGTCTTCCACTACTGGATGCAGCGCAGCGGGAAGCACTACCGCTGCGTCATCGACGGCGGCCAGGCGGAGGACCAGAACCGCTCCAGCGGGTACTTCCAGTGCCCGCTGCTCTTGGACAAAAAGAAGTGCGAGGGGGCGTTCAAATACCACAACGGGCGTTCGCTGTGCCAGTGGCACGAGCAAGAAAAGAAAAAGGAATCGTCCAACATGATCGTTTCGGTATCGAGCACGATAGCGAACATGTTTTCGGCGCCGAAGAGGTCGCGCATCTACGAGGTGCCGGAGTCCCCGTGCCGCTCCGTGTGCGACGTGGACTGGGACAAGTGCGACAACGTGCTGTGCGACCTTACCGGCGACTACAAGTGCAGGCCGCGGCGCTTGCCCGACAACTTCCGGAGCGGGCGAATCGCGGGCAACACGGCCTCGACGGGTATCGGCGTCGTTCGCGAGGACGGAACGCGAAGCGGTGAGGATTCCGACTTTACGGCCGGCGAACTGGTTTACCTGAAGGATCCGACTGCCGCGAAACTGGTGGACACGAGCTGGTGGATTGGACGCCAATTCAGATATCTGCGCGGGATGAAAGCGAAAACGCTGGGCATGCGCGGCCGCGTGCTGGCGTCCGGCTCGAAGCCGCAGGAGGGCGACAGCAGCGAGAAATTGGTTACTGTTTTGTTCGATCACGAGGTGGGCGGCTCGGAACCGAAGCAGTTGGAGGTGAAGCCTTCTGCGCTCATGCACGGGAACGAGGCGAAGCTCGTGTACCGCGGCGCCAACGGCACGGCGGGCTCCGGCTTCGTCCAGAGCTCCTCCCTGTTCCGGGACCCCGCGCTGTGGAGCTGTGGGTACCTGGGAAACAGTATGCCCTCGGAGTCGGCCAAGGTCGCGGTGAAGAACTTTCACCCGGACATAGTGATGAAAAACCCGTTCACCTGGCTGCACGTGAAGATCGTGAACGTGGATGACCCCTCGGATGTACGGTGGAACGCGGTGTTCACGTACAAGAAGCCGACCACGCGAGTGTCCGCGACCGCGCAACCCAACATCGGGGCCACGGCGCACTGGTACGATTCCGACTTCTACAAGTACCCGAGCTTCGGCGGGGGCAACTGGGTTTTGCAGAAAATGGGACAAATGCTCACCGCGGCGAAGAGCAGCCTGGTGTCGAGTGTGGGCGGCAAGCAGAACCTGAACCCGGCGACGAGCAACAAGGACCTGAGGCGCGAGTGGAGTTCGAAGGTGGCCAGGGCCCTGTCGATTTTCACCAACGCGGGAAAGAAAAAGTCCCCCGCGCACCACCTCCCGCACTACCAGCGGGTGGTGCCGTTCAGGCCCTTGTGCGGGCCTCGGAAAGCCGGGAAGCGCCGGTTGTTCGACGTCAGCATCACCACCGACGGAATGGCGCTCCACGGGATGTCGGTTCCGCACTACGACTTCAGCCTTCGCCAGCTGTACGACTACGTAAAGAAGTCCCTCTGGTTGGACATGACGGAGGAGTCCGGCGGTATCAAAGGGCAATTGGCGCTCTCGGGCGCGGACGAGATCCGCCGCGCAAGGGGAACCTCCAACTCGGCGCGCAACGGGGAGGTGCTCCCCCCGGACGAGCAAGACGAGCTGCTGAAGGACCGGAAGCCGGACAAATGGACGAAGAAGCCTGTGTTCGACATGCTGGCGGGCCAGATGATAGCCGTGCCGACCGCGCTGCGGCGCAAACTCGCGATGGCGGGGTTCGTGGGACAGATGAGCCCCCAGTCCGCATTCTACCACGTTTTTCCAAGGGGGCGGGAGGTCGGCGGGGTGAATCATCCCGGCGCGTTTGGGGCGGGGGGAGAACCGATGTACTACGGCGAGCACGCGGGAATAGAAGTGGTCACGCCTTTGTAAGGATTTGAGCCCTACTACTGCTGCTTGCGATTTCGAACACAACAGCCGAGCAGTAAAGAAGACCATTCTAAATTCAATGAATTGGTACGTAGTACTAGCTCTTGTTGAGACAATGACAACTTCACCATGTTCATCCGCGGCTGTGGGCTGCCGCATTGTCGCGGTCTGCCCGCCCCCACGAAGATCAAGACAGTGCTTTTTATGGGACACTGCCCAAGTGCGAATCAATCTGAATCACAAACGAGCAGGTAAGGGAACAACAAGCAACGCCCACGCCAATGGTGCGTCGCGATACTAGTCAGTGTGACGAGTGGAGTAGCCTGGTGGAAATGGAAAATCAATGTTGAGTATCAACATCTGTCAATGTCTGAAGATAGCGTTTGTTCAGCAAGTGCAAGTATGCTTTCACAAGAAGAAGAATTATGCTGGAGCGCGAGTGCGAGTCTTTTTCCGTCGGAGCACCAGCAGCTTTTTTTTCCCTTCGATTGTCAAGTGGCTTCACAGATGTCAATAAAAGTGTTTTTCTCACGCGTCTGTCATACAGATGCTTGACAGTCACAATTTCGATGGTTTTCCGTGCCATGATGTGCTTCCGTTGGTAAGCGTATTACAGCGACACCGACAGGTTTGCTCTTGGTGGATTTCCGTCCCGATGCCACTGCGCGTCGCCTGGGAAAGCGAACAAAGTTGAAATTGAATGACGCACTTCGTCCTCTTTATCCCCAACAATGGAACCCGAATTCAATCGGGATTGCGAACTGTCTGGAACAGGTCCCCCCTTGGCAGCACGTCCCGTTGAAAACTTTGACCCACTCACATCGTTTTCCGGAGTGTTATTTTCAGCAGAAACATTGAAAAAGACACACAAAGAGTGCGCGAACGATCGTGTCAATAGATACTACAGCCACATAAATACTACTTCATCTACAAGAACAAGCCGACTACAAGAGCAAGGCTTTCCTTCATTGGTTGAGTCTCACGGCACGAGTCTCGAGGATACAGGCACGATACGCTTTGGCCGCGCATTTAGTATACCCGCAACTGTTGACTGTGAGCAACAGCCTGTGTTTTCGATTTCTATTGATTTCTACTACATCTTCCCTATCTTGATTTTTAGCAGCACGCCGGCGCGAGCGCGAGGAGCATCGGACGTGGTCGAGGGCAGTTCTTCGCTCGACTTCAGCCAGGTTCGGAGAGGATAAACATAAAGCAGGTCGTATCGCACTAGCTTTGAATGAGCGGCTCGAGCAGCAACTCTCTCCAACCGTACGACGATGAAACTGCGTCACCGCTGCGCGGAAAACCCTTCCTGGTCTCGTTGTCCGGAAACAATCTAGCCAACTCGGCGTTCGGCAACGTCGGGCCGCAGCAGGAAGTTGCTGGTGCAAAGGGTGGCAAACAGAAGCTGCAGCAGGGGGCCCTTGTTGGGGCGACTGCAGCGACCACAACTTCATCTCCGCTGCCACGGGCTATCGGCAGCGGCGAGAACGTGCTGAGCAACGCGCTGCTGAATTGCGAAGGAGGCGGTCCCGACGACGAGATGATTGGCAGAACGTTCATCTCCTCGGGCGGCAACACGCCGATGCACACCGCGAGCCATTCACTGTTCAACCCTGAAGATCGCGCGAAGTTCAAGTCCCTTTCCGCCAACAGTGGAAACAGTTCCGCGCTGAATTCGCCGCCCAACGAAATGCACGGGAATGGTGCAAATGCAGACTCTACCACTGCTGGTGACCAGCATCTGAACCATCCCCCGACGACGAGCTCCGCCTCGTTTTCGGCCGACAATCGTCGCGCGCCGTCGAGCGACGACTCGACTGACGCCAACGAGCTGGCGGACCAGCTGTATCTGATGGGTCCGTTGATCGCGCACGCCTACGGCGGCAACGTGGACGGGGTTCGCAACGCGCTCGACCAGCGCGCCGACGTGAACCTGTCCACGCCGCTCGACAAGCGCACGGCGCTGCACTACGCGGCGGCCGCGGGGAGCGTGGAGGTGTGCAAGCTGCTGGTCGAGGAGTACGGTGCGCGCTCGAAGCCGGACCGGTTCGGCATGCTGCCGATCCACGAGGCGGAGCGCCATCCCGACGTCCGCGCGTACCTGTACGACGTGGTGGATGGGAATGGGGCGAATGGTGGAGCAGGTGCTGGGAGAAGTTCGGGCGCGAGCGAAAGTCTTGGACTGCATGGAGCTAGTACTCCTACAGGTGTAGTATCAAGAACAACCTCCACGGGTCCGGTGTTCAACCCGCCGGCCCTGAATCCGTCGCACTCCATCCCGGCGATGGGCAACATCCAGCGACTTCAGTCGAAAGTGTTCCAGCTGTGCACGCGGATGAGCGACTTCTCGTACTATGTGGTCGCGCAAGAAGTGGAGTACTTTTTCAACGTGCTGGGGCTGCACCAAATGTACTTTGCGCACTTCACAGCAGCGCAAATCGCAAACCACATCTCCGTGCTCATGAGCTCGAAAAAGGTAGTCGTGAACGTGATCTCAATTTTTTCGCGCTTTCTGTTTGAAGAGCGTGAGGTTTGGTTTTTTTTGCGGCCAGCTAGTGCTAGGTTCGAGGAATGAGCCAGCTGGAGCGGTGAGTTACTGACGAGAAACGAACAAGTAAACTACATGTAAAACGAGGAAGAACACAATCAATCTCAATCGAAAAAACTTCAAATGTATCAGAATCAGTCCATCGGTAAATACTACAAAAGCAATCATCTCGATCTCTTTCTCCGCCTTCTCCTCCCAGGTGTCCAAAGCCGCCGGCTCCGAGGACGTTTCGTTCGCTCTTGAGAACCCAGACCACGCTTTCTACCTGTCCTCGCTCGGGCAACGCGACACGCAGATGAACGTGTTTCACCAGGTTTGCAGTTACGTGCTCTGCCGCGACCGCGAATCCACCGAGGCGCGGCGCAACCGTCTCGCCGCCGCCGCCGCCGTCCACGCCGGCTCTCTGCCATCTCGCGAGGAGTTCGGCAAGTACGGGTCCCTCGACAACAAACTCGACGCGTCTGCGAGCGACAACGGCCGGATGAAGGGCTTCAGCGTGACGTACATGGCGACCGACAACCCGGCCTTCCAAGACTCGAAAAATCGAGAGAACATCCTGAGACTCTTCATCGTGGAGCGGTTCGTGTTCGACAAACGGGTGTCGGAAGACGAAAGCGACCTGCAGATGGTGGCGACGCCGCGGTTTTTGCGGACGAAATCCGAGTACGCGCTGTCGCGATACCAGCTCCTTCTGGACCGAGTGGTGGCGAGCAAAAACGCAGTGCTCACAGCACATAACGGAGAAATGTACCCGGGTGACGGAAACGGCCATGTGGTACTAACTTGATCATGGAGTCGAAGTCGAAGACGAAAATGAAGCAAATATCATTGATTTGATATTTTGTGCAATATTTCATCTGCATCGACGTAGCACCTCAGAAGTCTCTTCTCATGTGATTCTGATTTCTCCTCTCCGGATCATGCGTAAGGAAGATTCCCGACAGGATCTTGCTGTAGTTCCACTCTACCAGCATCCCGCCTCGCAGTGGCAGCAACACCGAAAAGGAAAACCGTAGCTGTACTAGGAGTTCGCAAGCGATGAAAGCGAAACTACAACTTCTACTTACGTCCACAGGTTCAGTTTGCGACCGCGGAGTCGTCCCGGAATTTCTACATGCACGAGATCGCGCAGTGCTACTCGTATCTCAAGGTCGCCCCGAAGCGGTTCTACATCGAATCTTTCGCAAACGGAGTCGTTTCCTACACCTACTTCTTTCCGAACACGACGGACGAACAGATCGCGCGCCTCACGCAGGTGCTCAAGTACATCACACACCTGAAGATGACGCCCGGGAGGTCCGGCCTCGTCTGGAACTGCGTGCTGTCAAACGCTCTTAGTCCGGAAACCATGACGTACGTGCTGGCGCTTGTCAAGTTCTCGCACGCCTTTTTTCCGCGCGAGCACCTGTACCCGCAGTTCGTGGAGCTGCGAGCGCAACTCAGCTTCCACGCAGAGTCGCAGACGAAGTTCGACGACCTGTACCGAAAGGCACTGCTGGAAATTCTCACGCCGGAAAGGATCTACGCATGCGCAGTGAAACACGTGCAGGTACAACCTTCTCGTTTTTATGTGGGTGTGATTATATTTTCTTTGTGGTCCTCGTCCTCGTCCGATTCCGATCTTCTTCATCATCCCTACCTTGCTAAAAAGGTTCTCGTCGCCCTTTTCGAGGACTTTTCCGAGATCGCCCACGGCCGGAAGCGGCCGTTCTTCAACGAGAAGCTGTTTGAGACTCATTGCGGCATGCTTGCCGAGGACGAGCGGTTGATTATGCGTACCTTCTGTCAGTTTAACGAGGCGCTCCGCGTGACCAACTTTTTCAAGAAGACCGGGATTCCTGGCGCCATGTCGTTTCGGTTCGACCCCGAGTTTCTCGTCTCGGGCCGCGAGGACATGTATCCGGAGATCCCCTTCGGCGTGTACCTGATCGTCGGGCGGACGTTTTTCGGGTGGCACGTGCGGTTTCGCGAGATCGCCCGCGGCGGCATCCGCTGCGTGAAGAGCCCGAACAAGGAGGTGTACTCGCGCAACGCAGCTTCGCTGTTCGACGAGACCTACAACCTGGCGTACACGCAGCAGCGCAAGAACAAGGACATCCCCGAGGGCGGCAGCAAGGGCACCATTCTGCTGGACTCCACGTCGCAGGACTCCGCGAAGGACGCGTTTCTCAAGTACGTGGACTCTTTGCTCGACATCATGCAGGGCTGCAACGAGAAGGACGGGCTCCACTCCTGGCTTCCGCAAAACGAGAACCTGTTCTTCGGGCCCGACGAGAACACCGCGGACTTCATGAAGCTGGGCGCGCTGCGCGCCAAGGACCGGCGGTACGCCTTCGCGTACGCCCTCACCACGGGGAAGTCGCAGGAGCTGGGCGGCGTGCCCCACGACCTGTACGGCATCACCACCACCGGCGTGCACGAGTACGTGCTGTGTTTGCTCAAGGAGCTGAACATCGCGGAGGAGTCGATCACCAAGTTCCAGACCGGCGGCCCCGACGGCGACCTCGGGTCGAACGAGATTCTGATCTCAAAGGACAAAACCGTGGCGATCGTGGACGGGAGCGGCGTCGCGTACGACCCAGCGGGGCTGGACCGAACCGAGCTCACGCGGCTGGCCCGGGCGCGGAAGCCGATCGTGAACTTCAACTCCTCCTACCTGTCCGACGCGAAGGAGGCGTTCGTGGTCTCCGTGGACGACTCCAACATCACGCTGCCCGACGGCAGCACCTGGCGCAGCGGCGCGGATCTGCGGAACGCGTTTCCGCTCACGAAGTTCGCGCGCGCGGACCTGTTCGTCCCGTGCGGCGGGCGGCCCGCGACCATCTCGCTCTCCAACGTGAAGCAGCTGTTCACGCCCGAAGGCGGGTTGCAGTGGAAGTACGTGGTGGAGGGCGCGAACCTTTTTTTCACGGACCCGGCGCGGCTGTGGCTGGAGAGGCACGGCGTGATCATGTTCAAGGACGCGAGCGCGAACAAGGGGGGCGTCACGAGCTCGTCGCTGGAGGTGTTCGCAGCGCTCGCGATGAGCGAGCAACTGCACGAAAAACACATGACCGTGAAGCCGCACGAGCAGCCGCCAACCATGTACGTGAAGTACGTGCAGGAAATCATCCAGAGGATCAAAGAAAACTGCCGAAAAGAGTTCTACTGCATCTGGAACCACTGTTCTGCGACTTCGTCGGGCGGCGCCGGAGGCTCATCCTCAACATCGACGGGAGGTGCTGGAGGTGGAAGCAGTAGTAGTGCAACTTCGACGACTACCGTTTCGCGGACACGGCTCACGGCGGAGCTAAGCACCGCGATCACGCAGATCCACGATAGCCTAATGGAGAACTTGGACCTGAAGCACGAGACGGCGCTCGTGAATTACGTGCTCACGAAGGCGATTCCGACGCTGCTTCTGGAGAAAATCGGGCTCGAGGCCATCATCAAGCGGGTGCCCGACGCGTACCTGAAAGCGATGATTTCCGCGTACGTGGCGAGCAGCTTCGTGTACGAAACGGGGCTGCAGAAAGCGAACCACAGCTATTCGTTCCACCAGTACATGCTGCGACTGAACGCGGCTGCCACCGCGGCGTGTCTGTCTTCTCCGGAGCTCAACGTGAACTCCTTCGGGGGCATCAATGGCAGCGGCGCTGAAGACGAGCTGGCGACGCCGATAACGGGGCGGAAGCCAAGTCTGAGCGAAGTAAGGTTCGGAGCGGCCGGTAGGAGCAGTGGAAACTCGGCGATCAAGTCGCCAGCACCAGCTCCGGTTGCGGGGAACGGAGCGGTCGCAAATGGACACGCGTAAAAACGAGCAGGTTCGTCCATTCTTCAGAAAACCGAAGTAGCTTAATAAAAGGTCAAGGCTTCACCTTGACTTCCTGCTCGCTGTGAGAAAACTGTCAAGTAGAAGCTCAAGAAATAATTGGTTACATCACTTCCACTCCAAACCTTTGCCTGCCGTTCCTTTTCAACGCCCACGGTGCGATTCCCTAGTTCGCCTTCTTTCTCTAGCTGTAGCTTTTACAATTTCATCATCGATCCCAATCACGGACCCTCCACGCGCAGCACCACTTTTATCTTATTTTTTATTAGATTCGTTTGCCACCTATTCCTGTTGTGTTAGTCCAGCGAGTTTAACGGCACATGCCGAACCAGAGTCCCGTGTAACCAAAGCCAACGAGTGACTTCCCACAACTGATAGGACCTGTTAAAGCAGTAAGAGTAGTAGCTTGCCGTAGAAAAACCAAGAGCAATCCCTTCCACATCAATCCCCATATGTATATTCCGTTTGACCTCCACGACGTGTGACACTTGGCACTGCATTGATTTATCAGAGTTTTTCAATTCTGTCGCGTCTTTTACCGAAGGCAAACCCTCCGCCCGTCGTGGGCGCTACACAGAAATCTTCTATCAGCACATCGATCTTCCAGAAAGACCAAACCATCGACGATTTTTTTACGTTGAAATTGCGATACTTCCAACCGGCAAAGCAATTGGTATTGCGTGCACTGTAGTTTCATACTCAGGGTCAGGTCAATGTCAACTCCCTAGTATATCGGGCCCCCAGCCTCGCCCTCGCCTGTGTCGCTTCATTGTGTATAGAAAAGTAATATTTGTTGATGATTTGCTGCGGCACGACAGGGACGGGTCTGGTTGGGGAAAAAAGTCTAGGTACTTAGTTGCTAAGTCATACGATACTATTGCTGCTTGTAACTGGTGTATCAAGACTTTTTACCGAAGCGATTCTCTCTGAAATTCTTGCACAGATGAAAGCAATAAAATGGGGATAACCGTATATCTCGATCTAAATCTATATCTATCAAAGTCAGAGGACGCACTGACTTCTCTTCATGGGCGGAAGGATTTGAGAATACACCCGGGACTCTTTTTTCGGCGACCACGCAAGCATCGCTTTGTGGGCCAACATCACACGGGCAGCATAACAACTTCAACACTCAACTGTGAGCATCTTTTGCACACAGGAGCTCCAGACCTCGTCAAGCAACTCCCGCTGTGTTGCTCACATCAGTCGCTCAGATTCGTCTGCTATGTCTGCTTCCGCCACGATTCGCTCGCCGAAGCATCGGCTTGATGCGACGGTTTTTCGTCGACACATGGTTTTGCTAGTACTTGTTTCAGACGTTCGTTGGTTCGTCTCTGTTTTCGTGTATCAGCATCGTCGCGAACGCGCACCGCATCCGTCTCCTGGCTGCCGCATCCGTCTTATGCCCACCTCTCCGTGATGGGCCCTTTTCAGCGCAGCGTGCTGTGGTCCATACGCAGAAGTCGAAATCGTTTGTGATTCAAAATATAAGCAAGTACTTCCATCCCATCTGTTCTCTCGCCACCAGGGCTTTAGCCACGTAGTTTTTCCTCGTGCGTGATTCTGATTACCGACTGCAATCAGCAATTCATTGAATTTGAAAGACACGGTTGTCCTTGCGGAGTAACCTTTTTCTTCGAGTTTGCATACGAACGACGCAAAGAAATTACACCCGAACGCTTGTTGTTTCCGCCAAGCTTCAATAGGTCCCGCACTACTTCTCTTGTCCTAGCAAACTATCTCTACCAGTATCACTGGGACTGGATCTCCAAGTCAAAATCAATTTAAGCCCGCCAACATGGGTCGCGGTGGCAGCAGTTGTTTCGGCTGCTGCGGCAGCAAAAAGAAGCCCACCGAGGAGGTGGTGGAGGGGGCAGCGTCTTCTTTCGAGCAGTTGATGAGCGATGCTCACATTGTGAAGGAGGCGGAAAACGCTCCCCGGCTGCTGAAACAACAGCTGCGCGATGTTAGACTGAACGGCATGTCGCGCAAGATGGGCGTCGGAAACCCGATCCGCGCGATTTTGGAGGAAAAGCATGTAGGTCGTCCTGGGGGGAAGCAGCTAGAGAAGAAGCGCAGCGACGCGTCGGCAGCAACGCCAAAGCCAGGTAAAGATGGGGCGCCCGCGGCCGACGATGCCCAGCAGCGCGATGACATCCGTGGAGGTGAAGGTTCGCCCGAAGATGAGGAAGACGAGGACTTTCTCGAGACGCCGGCGTTCGCGAAACTGGGGAAGTTGTTGAATCCGAATTTCATCCACGAAGTTGTGATTTTCATTACCGGAAACGCAAACGAGCAGCAGGAGGACGAGCAACAGCAAACCAAGGATCCTCGCCAGTCGACGGGCGAACGGAAAGAGGATGGCACAGAACAAGACGATCAGGAGGCGCCAGAAGGCTCGCGTGAAGAGGGGAAAACAAGGGACAGCGCGGCTTTCCAGGTCGAGATGTGGCAGAGTGCGTGCGAGACGCTGATCGGCGATTTTTTCGGAGAGCTGGAAGACTTCTGCATGCGATTGCGTGTGCCCGAGGCGCACTTTCAGCTGGCGGCGGCTACGAAGATGTTCGACGCGTTTGAATTCGTCGTGTACGAGCATTTTGTCGAAGGCCTCGCAGGAGCACAATCTCCACAATCACCTCCAGAGAACGACGAGACCGAGGAGCGGTTCACGTCTGCGGCGTCGCGGCTATCGGATGCCGCGGGCGGTGCTCATGCTGGCAAGTGGTGGAGGGCAAGCACCGTGATCGACCACGACGAAGACGAGGATGGCCGGCGCCGGACGACCGTGCTCGGGGACCATTGCGATAAAGCCCAACGCCAATCTGTGCGTTCCATCGTCGCGCAGGACGATATTTCCGCCTCGGAGGACGGCGTCAACAAGACCAAGGTGGTGAGGAGGATCGAGGACGTCTCGCTGTTGCGCCCCGGCGCGGCCACCGCGGTGGGTACGAGTAAATCTAAAGCCCCGTCGTCCGAGGGGGGCGACTACAGCAGCCGCATTTTCCGCAGGCTCCAGGCCGCCGTCACCTCCACGTGGCGGCAACACCTCGGCGCGCACAAGCCTTTGCTGGAGGGGATCAACACGGGCACCGGCAAGGTGCGGCTCGGCATGGACCAGGGCTTGCTCGCCGAAACCCGGCTCCCGGACTTCGTGCCGCACAGCCTCGCGATCACGGACCCGCTGTACGGCATCACCAGCGACTGGGACTTCCGACTCAACTACGGGGGGAACAAGGTGCACTGCTGGTTCGAGGCGAGCGTGATCCCGGTGAAAGTGGAGGAATTGGGCTGTGTGATCATGGAGTGGGACCTGGCCCTGAACCTGGTGGACTACATGACGGAGGCGGAGCGGGTGCGCCGGTTCAACAACGCCGCGGGCGACTCCTTGATCCGCAGCCTGGTGAAGGTGCCGATCCCCTTCACCCGCCCGCTGGAGAGCTACAACCAGTGCTTCCTGTTCGACCTGCTCTCCGCGAACAAGGACCACTCGACGGTGGCACTCCCGGACCCGGCGAAGGGGTGGGGAGCAGAGGGCGCCGGGGTCGTGCCGAAGGTGGTGGATCCGGCGGGGAAAAATCCGCCGGCGAACGCCGAAGAGGCGGACGAGAGGTTCATCTACTACCCGAGCAGCGTGGACCCGGCGAAGAAGACGGGCGGGAAGCGGTTTCCGCGCGGATTCGTGGCGATGCTGTACTCCCCACCTCCAGCGCCGAAAGAGGAGGCGCAGACGCCCCAGGCCCAGACCAGCAAGCGGAAGCAAAAGTCGATGAAGTACCAAGTAGACCCCGCCACGGGCGAGAAATACGTGCTGCCGCCGTTGCCCTACCGCGACACGACCATTCCGGGGATCACCAAAGCGGACGATCGCAAGTTCAAGCGAGAGCCTCTCGAGCGCGTCGTCATTCTCATCACTCCCTGCTTGGTGCAGAAAGGCTACGAGGGGAGCAAAGGAAAGCGGGGCAAGAAAACGCCGTCCTGTAAGGACGGCGCTGCTGTGGCGGAACAGGAGAACAGACTGGAAATCGAAAACGGCGAGTGGGTGGAGGGCATCGAAGTGCGAGGTAGTTTCTGCTCGGAGTTCGACGACGCGACGCGAAGCTGGTGCCCGAACAGGTTGGTGAAGATGATCGCGAAAACCGTGGTGAGCCAGGTCACGTTAAGGAGAGGACCAACCCATTTGCCTGAGCATTTTTCTGGTGGTGAGGGTCCTGTACTACGTTCCTCCGGTAGTTTGTCTCGTATGATAATATGGGCAGTGTGTGGCCCTGGCCTGGGTCGTCTTGTATAGGGTCATGGTCTTGCATTTCGTCGGATATTTTGCATTTTGTTTCGTTTTTGGTCTTCCCGTTGTGCTCCTGCTACCTAGGGGGGAGCAGGCATTCCGAAGTGACGGCCACGAGACGCCA
>RXOD01004352.1:0-23583 GCA_005223375.1 Amoebophrya sp. AT5.2
ACGCATATTGATATTTCCAAAATTTCTTTGATTTCCTACTTTAAATTAATTATATTCTCGCTACCTCCTTTCCTGGGCGCTTTCCGGCCTTCTTTGTGGCGCGAGAGCGAGTGCGAGACTCGGACCCCACACCCGAACTATAACCATTCCCTGCTCGCCCTGCTCTAGGCCGGCGGGGGCAGATACACCACTGTCAGCCTCCCTACGCGCCCCGTTTATTTCGTGGAATTCGGACCCACTCACCGCATTGAAAACGCTCGGGCGCGGATGAAGCTCTCCACCCTCAACCTGCCCTCGTGCCGGTGACTGCGGTTCACCGTTCTCTTCCACTTCTGGAGCGGGAGGCTCGCTCCGAGGTAGTACTTCTTCTCCAGTGCCTGTTTCTTCGGCTACAGTTGCACTTCCGTCGCCCGCCTTCGCAGGTTGCTCCTGCAGCTCCGCCTCTTCCCACCTCTGCAGCTCGGGCGCGAGATTTCCGATCATTTTTTCCAGACAATCAGGGTAAATCATCATCAGACGATCCCTGTAGCGCAGCTTCTGGTCCTCGCTGAGAAAGCGAAACTTGTTCTGGTACAATTCGGCGATAAGTTTAACATCCACAGACCATTCGTGTACATTTTTCGCCTTCTCGAACAATAACTTTTCTAGGACTGCGAGGAACATGGTTGTGGCCGGCTTTTGATTGTCTGCCGCGGCTTCTTCTACCTCTGCCTGGGTTACTTTGTCGTTCTTCCGCCTCATCTCGACATGGTAATTCTGCTGTTCTCGGTCCAATTCGCGTTGCAGCTGCTCTAGGTGGGAGCCACCTCCTCGCCCACCTCCTCGCGTGTACGTGTGCACTTGCTCCAGCAGATGCAGCTGCCTTCGAAGATTCTGAATAAAATCCCGCAGCCACGGTGCGAACCGCTGTTTGATCATGTACTTTGTCTCCACCGAGAACTCTTGCCACTGTTTCCGCGACCTTGTCTCCACCAACACCTCCTCGCGGAACACGTTCCAGTCGGCTTCTCGCATTCGTAAATTCAGCCACGTAGAATTGTCCACCGAAGCCCCCGGTGGCCAGAATGCGGAAAACCTGTTACCATTGATCTCGAGGGTCACTTCGCGTAGCGGTTCCTCTCCTTCGCGCACGTTCATCTTCACTCCGTCACCCTCCAAACCAAACAGAGGCGAGGTAATCAGAAGAGCCCGAATCGGTACTCGAAGAGCAAGAGCCTGGAAGAACGTCATTTTCATCGATCCATTCATATTGTGTTCTTGTGATGAGTAAATGCTTGTCGATTGCTAGGGGGCGTTTATGAAAAATGTAAACTGTAAGTTACTAAGTAAGCTTCGACTAAGCCTAAGGTCGCTCTTCGATGTCACGGCAACGACAAGTCCACCTCACTGCGTAAGTATAGAAGCAAGTAGCTTCTAGCAGCTGTTATCAATGAAATTCATGAAGAAAATCATCATAAAATTTACAGGACGTGCGGGGGGACGATCTCCGGTATAAATATGTACATCTTGTCCGTGGGGGTGAGCAGATAAGATCCAGTCGCCGTACTAGATCTTTCTCGATCCCATCGGCAGCTACATTCCTTAGTTATTGGCCTTTCGAGCTGACGCTGACGCTGAGGATGCCATTTATTATTTAAAGAACTAAGCGACTTCCATTGATTTTTTTTGTCGTGGAACATTAGCAAGGCTCGAATGCCGCGTAACTTTTCGGTGCGCTACAGCTTCTCGACGTACTTCTCGACCCCGAGGCACCCCTTGTGGTGCACTAGCGCGGATACTTGGTACCCGTGTAGTTCTTCGGCGATGAAAAATCGGTGTTGTCCCCTTTCTGTTTATTATCCATAAAATTCATCCACTCATTTGCTTGAGCAGTCGCCCATTAGCTTGCGGACTTCGCGGCAGGGCTTCTCGCTCTTCGTTTTGTCGCCCGCGCACTTTTCGAGTATCTTGCACGCCGCCTTCCCGGATGGGCTGGCGCTACCTGCGAAGCGATTCGAAAGGCTTTCCAACATTGACTTTAATCGGTGCAGCGTTTCGACATTCACTTTCAATCTTCTAGGTCTAGCATCGATGATGGTGAAAAGAGGTACTATCTAAGTACGTTCTAGTTGACCACGGTCTTCAAAATATAAAAAAAATTAGAATGCAAAACATGCATCTTCCTCTACTAGTTACCGAAATCCTTCTTGTGGAGGTATCTCCTCTTGAGTTCGGTGACCAGGAAGACCGGCTGGTCGGCGGAGTATCGAGACTGGGTGACGGCGCCCTCGTAGTAATCCGTGTGGAAGCCTGTGATCGGGTTTTCGGTGCGCCCCCGCAGGTTCTCACTGCACGCGGAGAGTAGCCGAATGCTGTCCTCAATCATGCTCAGCTCGCCCTGGCACCAACTCTTGTACATGTCCTTGAAGTCCTGTTCCATTTCGATTTTTTGGGTATGGGTAAGTATGACACCTATCATAAGAACCATGTAGGCTTAGACTTAGACAGGCTGGGGCGATATCTACTTCGGCCTTAAAACAAGAACTACTCGGTTGTAAAAAAATAAAAAGATAAGCAGTGTTATCCGCTACCACATTGTAGCAGCATCGGGCAACATCTTTTCCGCTGCCAACTTTTTCGAGCCAATTCGCCCAGCCGAGCATCTCGAAGTCCCCCCCCGGCGTCTTGGAATCCACTGTTGGCGACAGTAACCTCGGCAGCACAAACGACGCAGTAGTGCCGCGAAAATGATACAATGCCGCGGCGATACCGGCGATCAACACAATAGCGGTCACCATCCCCTTCTCGGAGCCGCTCTTGTCCTTCTTGGACCCGTGCTCCCGGTTCCGCACCGTCTTCGCCATTTTTTTTTTCGGCTAGTATTCAGGACGAACTTCTCAATAAATGAAACTTGTGTAGTGTCCGTGGCTGGTGTAAACCTCAGGTGGAGCTAGTCTCCTAGTCCGGTAGCTGGATGACAGACTATCAACACAAAGGATGTAGTTGTATGAGGGCGCCTTCTGCAGTAGTAGGAGAGGAAAGTAAATCGATGACATTTTTTTATCAGAAGAGAAGGTGAAGTTCGTTTGGGCAGCTGAAAACATGAGATCCTGAAATTTGGAGAAGATAGGTACGCACACAGTAAATACGCAGGGACTGCGAACCCGCTACCGGAGCGCGATCGGTAGCCCACTGAAATTTGGAGAAAAGAGCGGTGATGACAGCAGATCATATAGAGCAGTGGTATCTATTGCAGATTTATACAAGTTTTTCTGCAGACAGAATCAATGGCGTGGCATGGTATAGGTGCGGCCCTGAGTTTCGACGGCTTGACCCATATTATGGGGTCACATCACCAAGCAAAATCTCTGGAGTAGGTGCAACCTCAGCCGCCAGCTTCAGTCCCACATGTACATACGAGTTTTTGTTGAGGTCTAGCGGAAGTAATTAAGTGTTGACGATGATGTTGAATGTATTTCTAGAATACTTTTGGGCTTCGCGGCTGCTCTACATAAAATTTAACACATCACTAGACAAAATCTCTGGCGTGGGTGCAACTTCAGCCGTCAGCTTCAGTCCTATATAAATACAAGTTTTTGTTGAGGTGGTCCAGCAGAAGTAAGTGTTGAATGTATGCTTTTTGGGTCTCGCTCTACATAAAATCTGATTGATCTGAAAGTGAGGCCGCTAAGCATCGCGGAGCGTGTTTACTTGTTGCTACATAGATCTTTCCTGCGGGCCACGCCGAGGGTGGAGGCATACCGCCGATGGGTCAATCTCGAAGAGGGGATGACAGTCTTGCGGGGCCTCTAGTTGGGGATGCGTCTTCTCGAAAGGAAAACAAAAAGCAACTAGGTGACGCCTTGAACTTCTTTCTACGGTGGACCCTCTATTTTTCTCATCCCGCTATCGTTTTACTCGAGGCGCAATGTGTCGCGTGTAGTAGCTCGCAAAGCAGCCGCGCGGTCAACACGCAGTCCTACTTATACGACAGCCGACACTCTGCTTGTCCACTAGCGTAAGTGTAGCGCTTCTGTAGATCTTGAGGCTGTGAACTCAAGCAGGCACAAGTCGAGGCACTCCGACTTCCTCAGATGAGCCACGATATCGAGTTTGGTTTTGACTTTATACATTATGATTATTTATGCTTCCAGAATTTCTACGTCTCGCTCCGCCTCGTCTGGCACCGTGGTTGAAGCCGTGTGCTGTCTGGCACACCCCTCACCCACCACCCACCTGGCCGCTTCACCGGCTGCGATTTTCGGACTCTTTTCACCATTTGGCTTGCTGTCCTGGCGCTGCCCTCGCACGATTTCCATCGCTTTTCCGTGCGCGTCCGGCCCCCGCACAAACGACGAAATCGGGCTCGTGCGATGCTGCCCCTCGCGGTCGTGTCTGCGTGCAGCTCCAGTTCCACACGCATCAGCATTAAATGCTTCTCTTTCTCTTTCAAAGTCTTTCCCTTTCTCTTCTCTATTTCTCATTCCTTCTGGTTGGTTGTTTGGTTGGTTGGTTCCATTTCTCATTCCTTCTCCTTCCGGGCCGCAGCCCGGTATTTCGGCCGACCCCGTGGCGAAGTGAGGGCCATGCTCTTTCTCGCTGAGGAACTGTGATTTTCGTTTTCCTTCACGCTGCGGCGAGGATGGGATATGGCGAGGAGGGAGCCGGGGCGAGCAGGGGGAGGACGAACAGGTAGAGAAAGCTGTCTGGTGCGGCGTGGCGCCGGCATCGGTAGGCGTAGTCTTGAACCTGATGGAGATGGTTTTGAAAATGATTATGCCGTAATCCTGTGCGTGGTACTGTCTATTGTGTTGGCACACCAGCAACATAAATTAATATTGATCATTCGTCATTATAAATATAATCGAATTCGCTCCGATGGCCGACATTGCTTTGTACTTAGTTACCGTGAGAGCGAGAGTTTTCTCGGCCGCTTTAGTTGGTGGAAACCGCGACCGGGTCCGCGGTTCGTTGCAGAGGTATCCGTCTGCCGCTGCTGCGACGCGAGCGGCAGGCTTCCCAGGAGGCGCTGCTTCTGCGGAGGCTGTTGCTCGTCGAAGGCAGCGACTTCCGTGATCTGCGCCCCCCCGTCCTCCTGCAAAGGAGCGACTTGCTGCTTCCTCGACGAGGACGAGGGCCCCTGCTCAGCTGCGCGCTGGATGTCCTCTCGTCCAGCGCTTCTACCCGCAGCTTCCGTGCGCGATCCTCCCACTTCTGGTACCTGGTGTCGAGTGATTTTGAGGACAGAATTAGACCCAGCGGCAGACGTAGAAGCAGATACACGTGAGTGGGCATTGCAAATGAGAGTTTTTTAGAACAAGAAGAACCGTTGTCCATCTCTCCGCCACACCCGCGGCATAGTACGCGGGGGCCACGTCCGCCATCGCTACAGGGGCCGCCGAGACAGCTTCCTTTTCGACGGCGCCGATACGGTCCCGCGCGCCACGCTCCTCTGCCTCTGCAGGATGAGGCAAGAAACTGAAGCGATCACTTCCACGTTGCGCATCAAGAACATGCTGGCCGCTTCGGAATGCGTCGGCCGAGGCGGATTCGGTGTACAGAGGCATATCGGCATCGCTTAGGTGTAGCGACGTGAACCGCTCCTGTAGCAGTGCGTCGCTTCCATCGGCTTGCTCGTCGGGTGCGCCAGCCTCCCGCCGTTGCTGCCCTCCTTCTTCTGAGTCCTCCAGTGGGAAGTAGTCGCGGTCCTCCGTAAAGTACCGCAGACAAGCTGCCTCGTAGAATTCCGCCCAAGCCAAGTGCCACCCCTGGTCTGCGGCACGCGCCGCCGCGTGCTCATAATCCCGCTGCAGTTCCGCGAGCTGGGCGCGGAAGTCGGATCGCAAGCGTTCTCTCACAAGTCCCAGCGACGTCTGGAATAGTTCCGCCCAGCGTTTGCCCCCCTCCTGGGCCTCGTGGCTCATATCACTTAGGCGACGAATCTCCTGCAAGCTTTCACGCATCGACCTGACCACCGGAAATCCTAACGCGTCAGAAGTGATTCTGCCCGATCCAGTTGCACAGCTTTGATCTGCTTGCTCATCTGCCGCCTCGAGTCGCTCGCCCTCTTCATGCGCGAGGTTATGATATTCCGCGGGGGCAGTTCTTCTCCCTGTACTGCGGCAAGGCCTCCCGGTCTCCCGATCGCGTCGATTATTGCCTTCGAACCGGTGGAGGCCGCGGCGGAGGTAGGAGAGGCGACCCTCCGTAGCTCTCCAGGCGCTTTTCTCCGCGTGCGTCATTTCCGCGAAAAAGAGGATGACGTCGCGCAATTCCTCGGTGGACAGCTGTGCCGCATCGGCGGGGAAGAAGCAAAAGCGGGAGGCGTGGGGATCCACCGCGGACATCTCGCGGATCCAGGCGACTACAGACCTGTCCGTTACCGGTCCCGTCTGCGGTCGGGGGATCCTGTCCGTTACCGGTCCCGTCTGCGATCGAGCCGCAGAAGCAGACCCCGCGTCCGCGATAGCTGCAGCGGTTGCTTGCGCGACCAGTGCAAGTTGTACTACAAATGTCAGCATCTTGAGCAACAACGCAAATCAGGTTTTCGTAGCTAGTGGCACGCGGAGTGAGAGGTGAACTCACAAGAAGTCAAAAATTGTACCCAAAACGTTAAAAAAGGAAATCATCAATGAATTGTCCCAATCAGAATGTCTGGATCCTGAATAGTAACCAGGTGATCACGACTACCCAAGTCTAAGCTCGGGCTCTGCTGGTGAGTCGCGATGACGAGAGCATGTACGTTCGCAACAGGATGAGCTTTTAGTAGATGTAGTTGTAGGCTTTGTGCTCCTAGACTGACTGCGATCCTATCTACCAGCCTGTACCCTGTAGGTTCTTGCACGAGAGAAAGGTTGGTTCGCGTCGAGACGCAGAGTACACTGGTAAGGTTTTTTTTTCGCGAGACGCAGTGACGCTCACAAACAGGCAAGTCGCCCATTGATGAAGATCTCGATCAGGCCCTTCGGGCACGATTGAGATTAGTAGAGGAGCGCAAGCGGAACAGAAGCAAACGACTGCACGGAGGACTTTATTTGAGTCCTTCAACCACAAGAACGTTCTGACATTTTATTATCGCGTCGGCCACTAGTACAGCCCGCAGAACCTTTCGAAATTGAAGACTCGCGGTAACGACAAGCTCTACCGCGGCAACCATGGGTACAGGGAAACATTTGAGCATCTGTCGTCTTTTATCTTTCTCGTCAGCAGCACGAGAAGATCGTGCGCGAAAATCATCCAAACATCGGTCATCCTGCGAGCTGCCCCAAGCGAAACATCCGCTGGGGGTGTTCACATGTGCGAAAGTAAACGAATAGAAAGTGAAAGTTCGGTGGTGTTGATGTTGATGTGCGTAAGACAGTTATAATCTTGGTTGAATGGTGTCGATTCTGCCCCTGGTTTGATGTTCCCCCATCGCGCGCCGCCCGCGGCATGGGGGGAACGGCCGCCCGTAGCACCATCGGTTTCGCTGGTGAAGGTGATGAGCGTGTTCTGTATTCTCTAGATGCATGGGTCGACGTCGAGAACTACAGGTACATGGAGAAACGAACCGGAACCAGCTCATCTTTCGTCGAATTCGTTCTCGGGGCAAAAGTAGGAAGTGCAGATCGCAACTTCTACTTCGCCACCCGTTCAAAGACAAATTCCGGATCGGCGATCTTCGTCTGGAACTCGGTGACAACTTGCTGTTTTCTACCCCGCCCCTCCTTCCGGATCTGATCCTGGATGTCGCGCAAATCCTTGATGTACCTGGTGTGAATGTGAATGTGGTGCGAGACGTGTCGGACAGTACGCCGTGCTGGCACAGGCGGACCAATGCAATCGATCCGAAGATGAAGTCATCGTCAACATAATCTGTTTTTTCATCCATCAATCAATACGCTTTGATGACATGCAGCTGCTTGACGGCGTAGCCGACTTTTGGGGCATAGGAGTCCGCGTTTTGTATCTCTGCGATGGCGCTCGCCTTCTCGCCAAGCTCGTTGGCGTGCTGAATGGCTGGCCTCTTCAGGTTACCTGCGGACGATTTTTGCGACTCACTCTTATTGTTCGACGAGCCATGTCATGTGGTGGCAAAGACACTGTCTATTATTCCCCTGCACAACGACCCCAGACCGAAAATAATGAAGTAAGTAACAACATCGACTCCGTAGTAGTAAGTAAGTACATCTCTGGAACAGGTTGTCCACACTCAGGATGATTTGTCCCAGGAACAGGCTCTGCTGCGCTTCCTCCTGTCGCGAGTGCTCTGCCGACGCCTCGAGTTGCAGACACCTCTTTTCCACCTCCTCCAGTTCGGCTTGGAGGGCCGCGGTCTTGTTCGTTAGCGCGAGAACCTCCATTCCCTTGGCCTTGCGGTAGTTCTGGTACTCGTTTCGAACCGCCTCCATACCAGACTCCGCTTTCTGCTGCGACTGGATCAGGTCCTGGTGCGCTGCCTCGAGGGTCTCGTACCTGCAAATGGAATGCGCATGCGTATGCGATCGATCAGCCGAATTTAGAATCAATGTCAATGTTGCCTGCGTAGACGAAGAAATTCTGAAGATTACCCTTCTACTTCACAGAGAAACCGTAAATCGATCGCGATTACCTTGTTACGAGGTCTTGAATCTCGGAGTAGTCGTCTGAGTTTTCCTTCACCAGCTCGAGGAATTCCTCGTACTTGAGGTTTTTCAGGACGTCTTCCTCCAGCTCCAGACACAAATTCTGCGACTCGTCCAGCCTTTTCTGCAGTGACGTGATTTCCTCGTCCTTCTGCAAAATCTGCGCCTGCTCCTCGGAGGCCCTGATGTTTTAGGAAAGAGATTGCAGCTGAAGCTATGAGGACCGATCACGACGATTCTTATTTGGTTCTGTACTTCTTCGGGGGCAATCAATCTTCGAAGTACCGTGTTTCTGCTCTTCTTCTTTTCGCCTCATTGTCTTGCAGGAACTTGTTGAACTTAATCAGTTGCTGCTGCAGCTGCAAATCCTTGGCCCTCAACTGCACCTCCTTCTTTTGAAACGCTTCTTCCTCCTGCGCGAAACGGGTCTTCTGCGCCTCCAACGCATCCTGCACCTCGTACCTGCGGTTGTGTTAGTTTGATGTGCTCCTCGCCAAGAAAGGATGGCCCAGCCTGTTTGCGATTGCGGCGCTGAAACTGCGGCACATTTTCGCAAAAAACGATTTTTCGACCTAAGACTGTCGGGAACAAGGTGCAGATACATTTGCCGCCTCTTCTCGAGCAGGCGTGTCGCTGGAGACACATTCTCGAAGAGGAGCTGCTGCGGCACTTCGTCTCCCATCTTCGTGAGCTGACGGTTAGCTGAGGACTCTGCTCGTATTTCAGCGCCTGCGTTCGCTAGCGCCGCAACTCAGCGGCGCGTGCACGACGTGTTGACGGCGTCGGCGATAAAATACTCGACTCGCTTCTTCGTACTTCGGCCACGTGTCCGGATGCGCAGCCGCAGTGTCTTCTTCGCGTCTGTCACGGCTGGACTAAAAATTCAGAAACCTGCAACCGGCTCGAACCCAAGATCTCTCTTCCTTGTTTCTTGAGAATATCAGCAATCGCAGAGAAGCGGGGGCGGGGCCGCACTCGAAAAAATAGATCGTGTCGACGTTCTGCGCTGCGCTCGCCACGGCTCTCACCGCGTTTGCGGGCTCGGGGCCTTGTTGCAGCCGCAGACGGTATGCGACGCCACTAAACGGGGAGCGGGAGCGGGAGCCTCAAGCTTTGATTAGCTGAAACGTAATGCGTCTTCTGCAACAAGTAACTGTATGCAGCACAGCCACAGTATCTGGCAGGAGGTTCTCTTGTCTGTGCATGCTTTTCCCGTCCTACATTTTGTTCGATGGTGCCAGCACGGTCGAAGCTGCTCACTATTACCTTCTGCTACTCGTTTTTCTCTCCACTTCGCACTCACATGCACCCTCATCCTGTACGAAGATTCTCAACATCCTGCCACGCGATTCCGATTCCGATCGACACTAGCCCTTCTCCACCAGCACACTACCCCTTCTCCGCCACCGCCGCAGCTACGTTTTAGATTTCGAGAATGGTCGTGGACAGTCATTCTTGCAGCACCTGCTATTTCCTGAACACCTTGTTACGTCACGAAAAAACGCATCCACAACGCTGCCACTCGCTCCTCGAACGCGCCTTGTTTCTTCTTCGTTCTTTTTCTAGCCTCCGATCCTTCTGTTCTAGCTCCAGAACTCAATAGCAATGTACATTTTTTGTTGGTTCTGCCTTGCGGCGTCGTGATCGTGTGAAGTTACAATGGATCAGGTACATGCTGTGATTGTGGGTCTTTACATGGTGTTTTATCTCTATCAACATTTAAGTCGTTCTTGTAGTACGTACATGTGGTTTAGGTTCCGCCCCTTTACGTAGGCGAGGCAGAAACCCAAAATTTAAGCGCAGATCATTAAGCTAACTACGCGGCTACACCAATCGCGCATCACTGTGAATCGCGATAGGTAGTGCAGCCGCCTGCTCGCACGCACACTCACCGCGTCTCGTTCTCGTGGAGCAGATGGTATTGACTGTCGACGATTTCTGAGTAGTAGTCTTACGGCGTAGACACTAGTAAACGAAGTTCTTGGAATCTGTAGTAATCGTGAATACGTTTATCTGAAATTTCTACAACTACCTAGGTATATACGCAACTAATGCAAAGCAATTTATCGAAACAGATATGTAGGTCACAACAGGAAATACAATTTTAGAATTCTTCGTGGGCGGTGAAGGCTACAGTAGAACTAATTGGAGACCATCTTTTCGCTGGATGATGCCACCTCGAAGAAATGAAACACCCGATTCAAAATTTAGATCTCCAAGGTGTAAAGCTAAAGCTGTACATCATGATGTGTGCACAAAAATAAGCTCCAATACAGCGGCGAATTACATCACCCCATTTTATGGAGGAAGTCGACATCTTAATGTGCGCTAAGTGTTCCGTTTTGAGGGCTCCGGCTTTTCCTAGTTGTGCACCTCCGTGTCCTATCCGTTTCACGCAGGAAAAGCTGCTAGTTCAACTACTTCTACTGAGTAGCTTACTTTCTTACTTAGCCCACACTTCGTCCTCCCCTTCCTTGTCGACTCCGATGATTTTTGTGTTCGTACATTCATCATCCAGTTACTTCTACACTCATCGATGCAGGTCGTCGTGTTTCTGGTTGTTTAATACCGTTAGACGACGTCGAGCGGCGCGTTGAAATCGAACTGGTGGTGCATGAACCGGCCGGCCAGGACGTTCCGGACGTAGCAGGTGACGAAGTCACCCATCAGCACGATGTGCAGCACGTTGGCGCCCAGCACGGTGTACCCGGAAATGTTCCACCCGCCATTCTCCGGCGCCAGCTCCTCGTACCCAAACCACCTGGAGATTCATCGATTCGTGCATCTTCATCTGCTCGATGATGTCGATGTCGAAAGTTCTTTCTAGTTTGTTAGTCTAGTACCCGGCTGCTCTTTCTAATTGAAGTCTACCATCGCAAGAAAATCGTCCTATCATTCCTGTGCCTGGGACTTCTTCTGAAACCGACTCAATCGATGAAAAAGCATCGAAGCAGTACCAGAACACGGTGTCGAGCAAGCGGGAGATGGCGACGAGGAAGACGTAGTGTGCCGACAGAGCGTCGATTTTTCCCTCGGCCTTGTGGATCATCCAGAGCTGCGGCATGGTTGACATCACGTCCACATACAGAGAGCAGGCCCTGTTGTATTAATCAATGAAGCGGTGGTTTCAGTTTCTGATTGTCCGTTCCGATGTTTTCTTTGCGTCATCAGAACGAAAACGGGTACACAAAGAGAAAGACCACAAATCAGTGCTGCAAAACTCAAAAAAATAATGAGTCGAGGGAGTACCACAGCCCGTCGAAGAAAGGGCGGTTGTTGAGGTCCGGGTGGATGAGAATCGCAGCGACGATGCAACCGGCGATCGTCGGGGCAACCGGGAAAGTGTCCAGGGTGCTCTGGAATAGGGCCGTTAGTTTGGGTGAGGAAGCTCAACGCACATCATTTCATGAACAAAGAACGCTTCTTCTTTTGCTGCTCGAGGCAGCATTTAGGCGCCTCACCAGAGGCGACGGTGTTGGTGCGAACCCACCTTCTTCACCTCGTAACTGTACTGAGACACCGATTTTTCCGCTCAACAGAATAAAATCTCCGAGAAATTAATACCTGATAGGTGCCCTTGAACTTGACAACGCAGAGGTGCACGATGCAGCTGCAGATAACGAGGGCGAAGATATCCGCGAACTGGTACAAGCAGTCGCCGGTGCTGTCCACTGGAATGTAACCTGGGCGCGACAAACAATTTCATCATGCTGTGTTAGTGTATCTTTGGTAGTCCGCGCAAAAGATCTAGAGTCCATCCCCCGCCGATCACCAATATTGAAATTGAAGGAAGTACCTCTGAGCCAGCTCGTGGTCCCGAGTCGGAGGAGGAAACTGAGTCCCTGCATCGCGATCGAAAGCGCGGACACGCCTCGAACACTTCGTCTCGTCAAAATGGCCACCAGCAGACACACGAGCGCGACGCTCTGTTGTGGGTGTGTGAGGAAACGCAGAAATCGACTTAACTTCATGCAAACGCAAATGAATTCAATCTACCAGCAGACACCGACATCGTTCGAGACACTGCCGCTCCAATGACTTTATTGCGTCGACGATTTTAGTTTCAAGAACCAACGTTTATCACAGCTAATGAACGAGAATGAGATAGAGTTGTACAACTATAGATAGTACCTGTATCAGCACGGAGAAGGTGAGAAAAGTGGAGAGGCCGATGTCGTGGAAGGTGGCGTAGAGGGCCCAGAAGCCCAGGGCGGCAAAGCCGTACACGAGGCCGAAGTTCATCCGCATTTTATCCTTGCTGAGGTCTTCCGAGTCGAGAGTCAGCTGACCCGTGGTCTCGCTCTCGGCCACATGCAGCTTCCAGGAGGGAAGGCCCGCGGTCTGCATGGCTGGTCGTGGTCGTCTACTTCCGAGGACCGCGAATCTGCTCCTTCGACTTTCGATGGTAGAGTAGACAGCTGCTGCAGGTCTTCAGCGCGGTCGTAGCAGGTGCGGTAGTTGGAGGTTCTTGAGCCTGCGCGGTGGGACTCGGATTTTTTCGCTTCGCTCGGTATCGGTCTTTCTACGAGGATCCACGATCCTAGGACTAGCTCTCCCCTGTCTTGTTCTTGATACTTTTCTAGAATTTTAAATTTTTTCCAGTTTTTTCGTCCCTTGACCAGCGGTATGGAACGCTTCATCAATGCGGAAATAATACGGACTGAGATGTACTATGCGCACAGAGCTAACCCGTCGAGATTGGAAAAGCTGAGCCGCTCGTCGAGTTTGGAAAAGCTGTGCCGCAACTTCGATGTAGTAATCTACGCTGTGCTGGGCACGTCACTCAGTCGATATCGCTCGAAGTCGATCTTTCACTTGTCTCCAGTCTCGGCATCAGAGTGCTACGCAACTAACCAAGTAGTACGAACAACATTTAAACGGAGACGGAACTTGCCCATCAACTTCAACACCAACTTACTTGCTCGCAGAGCGACCAGTAAACGTAAAACAGGCACTATGGCAAGAAGTCTCACTCCCAGAGGCTCCGCAGGAAATTTTGTTCATTTACGCAAAATTATGTTTACTCGGCTGCGGTGCACAGGACGCTCACCCTGGCTCGACTGCGGTTCTCAATCGCGTGAAGTAGCTGCTAGAGCTAGTGCTAGCCAACGTGCTTGTGCTACTTAAAGAGGTAATGATGATATTGATGGCGTGCGCATGTATGTTTCATGTTTAGCATTCCGAGCATACTGACAAACTGAGAGTATCGAAACGAACGATTGCTGGTGGCACTGAATCCTACCGTACGTACCTAAGAAGTACCATAAGGATACGGATAGTGCGGTGCCGGCACAATAGATACTGTCTGTCATGTCTCGGTCAATCGTTCCAGATAAATCATGTGAGCCACCGAATGTTGGGCGCTGGTCGTGCTCTCCATTGAAGTACAATACACGAGAGTGCTCCTCTTTGAAATTGGTGGCGTGATTTTGTTGACCCGGAAGGATAGAAAATGGAGCTGAACATGACTCGAATCTTTTGCCTGTTAGTTTTTGCAAAACAGAATTCCGAAGCAGGTGCGGTTGGTCGTGTGAAACTTCACGTAGGTAAGTAGTGCGCCCGTGCTTGCACCCCACGAATAGGCTCCGCTTCCGCTTAGTCCGAAGTTCTAGGAACTAGGTTATCGATGGAAGATGCGCATTGATTTGTATAATCTATCAGTTGTAAAGGAAAACGTCGTCCTCGTCAAACCTGCCGGCGAAATTACACCCACCGGCGATGATTGCTTTACATAAATCGTAATTCGTGCTCGATTTTGACAGGAGTACACCATTCAAACAGAGCGCCCATGAGAAACTAACTGGAATTTCGCCAGAGAAAGAAAAAAAAACTCGTGCCTGTACACTTGAACTTGTCATTGACCTCACTTTTTTCCAACAGCCCCCTCTCCTGCATCCGTCTTTTGTTTCTTCGGCGGCTTGCCCGCCTTCTTGCCGCCCCCCACGCCGGCAGCGTTGTCCCCCTCTACTCCGGCTTCCGTCCCATCCTGTTCTTGCGACGCTCTTTTCATTGCGGGTTTATCTTTAGTGGTGCTTTTCGCACTTGCCGCCGCAGACGTTGATGCTCCTGCCTTCGCCTTCGCAGCCTTTCCGCTAGCTCCGGCCTTTGGTCGTGGTACAGCCCCCGCCGCGTTGGTCCCGCTCGATTCAGCAGGATTGTTCCCGCCATCTCCCAGCATCTCCTCCCTGCCCCGCTTCTTCCCACCGCCTCCACCCCCGCTGGCAGCTCTTTTCGAGGACGCACCACCCGTACTCGCACCGCCCGGTCTGGCTCCGGCTGCTCCCAAGACCGTACTATTACCTCCAGCCGCCTCCTTCGCGGCCTTCCCTTTCGCTGCTGCTTTCTCGGCCTGCTTGTGCTGGAACGCCGCGATGAGCGTGGCACCGTCCACGTGCGCCGCTTTGTCGTCGGCCTTGATTTGCTTCAGGTCGTACACCTGCGACCACGGCTTGCGCGTGAACTCCTCCCGCCGCGCGCTGAGCAGGTCGCTGCGCATCTTGTCGAAATCCAGATTGTACAAAATCTTTTCCTGCTCGAAAATCTCCGGTTTGCGCCGCCCGATCACCTCGATGGCCTCGCGGAAGGAGTGCGGCACCGCTTTGTACGGGTACAGCATGCCGGGCTTCTGCCGCACCCGCTCGGGAAAATTGTTCTGCTTCAGCAGCTCCATATTGCTCTGGAAAATCTCCTCGTCGCGGTCCTTGAAGGGGACCACGTCGGTCTTCCGCTGCAAATCCGCTGAGATGTCCTCGATCTGACACAGGTGCGGCCGTTCGGGGTTCTCCAAAACCCGCTGCGTGTAGTTGTACTCGCGCCTTTCTATGGAGGTGGGACCAGATGGCAAGTCCAAGTGAGTCGCTAAAAGTAGTGATGTAGTCTAGAAAGTATCTCTTTGTGAAATTCTGGGGGGGCGCTTCGCGTGGTTCCCTTTCGCTATGCCCAGACCTCGCTTCGCGCCCCACATACCCATCGCTTCAGAGCGCCCTAAACGGCACTTGCCATCGCTAAGGGCACGACTAGCCGCCACACATAGATCAGAACCCAAGAACATTGCCCCCAAGAACATAGCTCACCACTTCCTCACATAGCTTACCATCGCTGCTGAAAATACTCCCGACACATACAGTTGCCGTCCGCGTCCGGCTCGGGGAGCAGCTCGATGCCGAGGCAGTCCCGCCGGTTGGCGTGGTTGATTTTCTCCTCCATTTTTTTGCAGGTGTCGTCGCTGATATACAAGTTCTCGTCTCGCCGCAGGTAGTCGCGGATGTCGAAGCGGCCGCGTTCCCTGATCTTCTCGGCGCGGTGGTGGGAGATAGCAGCCTGGATCGCGTCCCGCCGGGCAGACGCCTCCTGCTGGGCGGAGCGGAACTGTGGAGGCGAGTGCCGATGCCGATCATTTGCATTTGGTGGGATCGTACAAATTAATTCTGCCCCCGAGCAAGAAGATCGTCAAATTCAAATTTATCAATGCCGCCCCGGCTCCAGCACCTACCTCTACTAAATCAGGATCAGTGCCGGTGCAGGTGCTGCGCCCGCCCCTACTAACCGACGTAAGAAATATCCGGGCACCGAGTATCGGGCGACTGCCATGGGACAAACAAATTATTACAGCTTCCGCAAATCATAACTCAGTACGTCCAGCAGGAATTTCTTCCCTTCCGCGTACCCCTTCACGTCTGCAAACGGCACGGCTTTCTCGCTGCGGATCACTGCTCGGTGGTTGGCGAGCAGCTTCACCTTGTTCAGGTCGTGCTTCTCGCACAGCGCATCCAGCATAGCGTCGCCGCGTCCGCACGCCATTCCTTTTTCTTGCCTCTTCTTCCCCTCCCGCACCAGCCGCTTCACCTCTCCCTCCTCGAACGTCTGCATCTCTAAGTCCCTGGCTTTTTTCCCGCTGAGGCCACTTCTGTGTTTTTCTCCTCCCATGCACTTGAACAACGCGAACTTTTTTTGCTGGCTCTTGCGAAAAGTGGTGGGGACGAACTTGTCGGTGTATGGACGGACCAGCGATGGTAAGTACGGGACAAGAAGTGGTAAAAATTTTATAGTTTTCTGCACTCACGTGCCGTGCCAAGTGGTATAGTAGACGAAGTGGCGAGTGAAATTTGAGGGGGCTCTTCGGTGTCCGCTTCGTCGATGTCCTGGAGAGAGGTCTGCAGTAGGCGTGGAAAAGCGGCTTTCCGCCGCATGATCCGCAGCAAGCCTTGCTGCACTTCTGCAGTCTACATCTGACAATAGATCGCCTCTCTGCGGAGCTGCCTCTTTGCCCCACTTTTAGGCCCTACAGCCACGGCTTTCCTCTACGACTTAAACTTATCACTTTTCCCTAGTACATCGTCCTATAAAATTAATGAATGCGTTACTTGCTGGATTCCACAATGTCGAGGTCGAAAATGGGCCAAGAACTCTGAAACTACCGCCCCGGATAAAAATACCAGGTGGCCACTCACCATCGCCACCATCGCTGGTCTCGCGACATAGGGTGTTGTCAAGCTTTTTGGTGCCGGTGCGGTTGATGTTGATCCAATGCTTGTTCGCCTGCAGGTTCTTCACCGCCTGCCGGAAGTGCAAGTGCTGGCGGTCGAGCGGGCTGAGGTGTGCGGTCGCCGCGGACTCAGGACTTCCGCCGAACGTCTTGAACTGGAACAAGCGGCGGTCGTTCCCGTTGTCGGCGCAGCTGCTGCTGCCTTTTCTAGTAGAAGTTGTAATTTGTTCGTCCTTGTTAACCGTGTTCGAATTCGTCGAGTTTTTCTCCTCGTCTAGTACGCCCAACAGCGTCGGACCTCCGGCGGCAGATGTTGATGGCGGAGCAGCCGCGGTTCTTTCCCCATTCACGTCCTGCATCTCCACGTCTGTGGCGTCCGCGTCGCCACTTGCAGCGGATTTCCGCTTCATCTTCATCTTCATTTTCGCGGAGTTCGCGCTGGCTCCCGCTCCAGCGCCCGAAGATCTCCGCGCGGCGCCCGAAGCTCTCGCCGGGGTCTTGATTGTCTTCTCCACGCTCGTGTTGTCGCCGTTGTTGTCGCCGCTCTGTCGGTCCGTGGGCGCAGGTGCTCCAGGAGCACTAGCCGCGCCTCCCACGACGGCACCACTATTATCCGTTTTTCCTTCAAAGAACCTGCTGAACCAGCTCCCTTCCTCCACCTTGAAGCCGGCGACGGACAGGCCGTCCGGCTTACCCTCGTCGGGACGCCGCAAAACGTCCTCCCAGCCCACCGGGTCCAGAACCTTGACCTGTTTTCCAGCTGGTGTGCTCGACACCTGCAGCACGCCACTTTTCCCCATTTCGAACTTGTGCATGTCCACGTGCGAGTTCACTTGGCCGAAGTTGTAGCGCGCCCGCGCCACTCCTTTCTCCTTCAGGATCCGCAGCTCCACGTCCGGCCACAAAATGCGGTGCGCCCACCCGCGGTCCACCGCGAGGTTTTTCAGGTAGAGGTAGATCTCCAGCGCCTTCTTGTCGCCGAACTGGCAGCCGCGGTCCCACGCCCAGTCGTGGGGGCGCTTGCCGGCGTAGTCCTTGGTCATGTGCGAGTGGAAGCGCGGGTGCTCGGCGATGAGCTGCAGCACGTCGAGGTTCGACCGCATGGTGTGGGTGCGCGCCACCGCGTAGTGCAGAATGTTGCCGCCGGTGACGTCGTGGGGAAAGTCGAGCTGCTCGTACTTGTAGTTGGCGAGAAACATGGATACACACTTGTACTCCGGGAGCCGCTTCTCCTTGTAGCTCACGCCAGAATGCAACGCTCCGAAAACGCCGTGCCAGTCCTGCGGGTGTGGCGCGAAGGGTTTAATTGTCTTTGATATTTTCACGCAGCGGACGCGAACACGCTCCCACGCGAGAGCGAGAGTGAAGCAACTGTACAACGCACTCGATAATCAATCTCGCAAGCGTAACAAGAAGAAGAACAGGTGAAACAACGTAATAAATCAGTAATCTGATGATTTTAAATCAGTAATCTAAAAATATCTTTTCCAGTACCGTGAGAAGCAGGTGCACCGGGGTTTCTGGGTGGTCGCTTTTGACCCAGAAGTCCACGCCCTGGGAGGTCCTCGCCAGCGGCATCGGGAAGTCCAAGAGGAAGGAGAGGGCCACGTGGTCCTTCCTCATACAGGCCGCGCGGATGTAATTCACGCCCATTTGTTACAACAGGTCAAAACAGTGCATTGCTAGAAACATCTTTTGAAAACCAGACGCCACCCGCTCCGGCATCGGGGGCGAAGGGTGTCGGGGCACCGGGAGATGCGCCATTCTGGAGAAGAGCGGAGATCTTTCTTTCCAAGCAGTTGGGGAGATCCCAGCGGAACGGGAGGGAGGCAGCAGGGCCAGGAACCCACTTCACCCCAGCACGGAATAAAGGCTACAGCAGCCAAAGCGAGGTGCTACTTACTTTTGTTCTCGCAGGGATGCAATTTTTTGAGCTGTAAATCTGGGGGTCGCACGCGAACTTGGTCATCGCGAGGTCGAGCAGGAGGTGCTGCTTGTCCTCGAACACCTCCTGGTCGAGCCAGGTCAGCTGGGAATTAATCAAAATGTCCTCCATGTCCATCGCCTCTTCCATCTCCGCCAAAGCCTCGTGCGCGTGCACCGAATCGCGGACGGCGCCTGGTCAGAGTCGATTCGTAACTCATGGGCCGCTCATACAACTACGTGTTTTTTTTCGCACTTCCCCCGCTCTGGGTGCGATTCCCAGCCGCCTTCAGAGATGGGCGGTCCTCCGTGTCCATCGCCTCCTCCATCTCTGCAGGCGGCTGGGAATCGCAGCAACGAATCTGTACGTAATCTGTGATATCGAACGGGATTGATAGATAACATAAACACATAGCGTACTACCCAGGTAGGTGATCCAGTCCCAGTCGTAGAGCAGCGGGTCGTCCCATGGGAGCGGCGGTGCCTTCATGTCCGTTTCTCCGAACATGCTGTAGCGGATGCGCCACTCCTTAATAAACGCTTTGTACATGGCCATCAGCGTGCGGCAGTCGTGGTTTTTCTTCCCCGGCGGCCCGATGAGGCACTTGCCGAGGCCCGGCACGACCGTTTCCGTGATGTGGCGGCGGGCGAGGTAGTCGTAGTTGTCCTGCTCCGCGAGCGGGATGAAGTCGCGGTGCTGGTCCGTCTTCGGACCCTCGAGCAGCTTGTTCGCGCGGCGGTCCTCCTCGGCCTCGCGCTTCATAAGGCAATTGAAAAACATCTTCTGCGCCGCGTCCGGCGCGCCGGGGTAGGGCGGGGGATAGGGGAGCATCGGTTTGCCGTCGTAGGCGGCTTTATTTGCCTCGTCGTCCTCGGAGTCCAGGGTGACCACGGCGTGGTTCTCCGCGGCGGACGATTTGATTTTGGTGCATTTGCCTTCGACCTGCTGCTTTGAAGATTTTGTGTCGACGTCTTTCAACATCTCTTTCTTGCTGTCCTTCAACATCTTAGTGCTCGCTTCTTTCTGCTTCGAAGTCGTTGCCCCCGCACCGTCACCCGCGCTTCCTTTCCCCGCTACACCTCCAGCCGCCTTCTCCACCGGGACCCATTCTCCGTCTTCATTCTTCACCAACTCGCCCCGCGCGATCTTCTGCCGTTTTTCCGTTTCGCGCGCCGCTGCCAGCGCCACTTCGCGCGTGTCAAACCTAGCCGCGTCCCCGATCCCGATTCCCACGTTCTTCGTGCCGCCCCAGACCTCGGGATTCTGCTTGCACGTCACCGTCCAGCTGCGCGGGTAGTTGATCTGCTCCTTCGTGTACACCTTGTTGTCGCAGCGAGTCGTATGCAGAGGAAGCAAGCTTCGGCCAGGGGCCTTGAAGATTCGGACCCCGAGCAGACCCATCCCGGCATACTTTGCCGGGCCCCATAGCTCGCTTTGGCACCTCAAAAACACCCGTAGGAAATATGTCCCGGGTACCTTGATCGATACCGACCGGGACCTAGACACCCCTCGGGAACAAGAAATATTATGTCAATGGGTTCCCAATGGTTGAACATACTGTCGGCCGGGAGGGAGCTGGGTGTCGGTGATTTTTCAGATCGCAGATCTACAGAGTTCGCGACGACGACGAGTACGTGTACGAGAACGAGACTTCTCGAGCTACTAACAAACTATACTTTAGCTTTTCGGGACGCGGACGAATTTGTTTCCGTTGCCTAGTTCGCCGCGGCGAACAGGGCCGAGTAGGGCGTCAGCCGCTGCATGTAGCCCGGCAGGCCGCACGGCTTGTGTCGGTGTGCGGACACTTTCGGTTTGTGCTTGTACGAGGCCAGCATTTCCTGGGCGCTCGGCGCCTTCGAGATTGCCGAAAGCCGGACACTTCCCAGCGGCGGCAGCTCGTCCGGCTTCGGCTTGCGCGGGGGCGCCACGAACGGCTCCCTCTTCGGAAGCTGGGCGCGGAGCTCGGGGTAGCTGGGGAAGGTGGGCTCTTCGTGGAAAAAAACGGACGTTGAGGGCGGCCCGAGGGTGGCGTGCTTGGGCTTGGGCTCGGTCCGGTGCGGAGGAATGTACGGGGGGGGCCCCTCGTCGTTACTCGACGCCTGGCTGGGGATGGGGTGGTCGGGGGCGGCACTACCGGGGAGACCAGGAGCCTTCGCCTTAGAACTGCTGCTGGCGGCCGCGTTGAGAGCAACTTCGGTGCTCGACCCAGCTGCTACGGGGTCTGGTCCTCGCGGCACCAGAGCCATATCTTTTTCCAGCTTACTGCAACTTGCTTTTTGCTTATCCACTCCGGCCGCAGGTGGAGACGGCTTGCTGTTGGCCGCCGGCTTGGCATTTTTCGGCGGCATTCTGGTTGTGCTAGTGAAGCTGGTGCCGGCCTGCGCCTGGTTGTGCTAGTGAAGCTGTGATATTACCAACCGCAACGACGTCAGCAGGCAACCAGAAGAAACCGGCGTGTGCTTCGCGGCGCACAGCAGATGAAGAAAAGCCAAAGCGAACGGCTACATCATTATCGTCACTCGCAACGATGACTGGATCAAGTAGATCAAATGTGCCACAAATTGTTCTTTTTGTGCAACAAGAAACATGAAAATGAAGCCGAGCAAAACTATTTGTTTCTTCTTTCTGTATCTCGCTGGCTCTACTTACTATCGTCTTTGGGTAGAAAGATTCATGAAGAAAATTCCATAGCATAGAGACCGCATACGGAAAACCGGACGCGCCCTCATGTGCAAGACGTCTCCCCTTTCCCGCGCCATTTGCGTGACTACTATCTCTCGTCTAACTGACTCTGTGTCTGTGTGTCTCTCCGTTAACAGAACCAGCCAAAAAGGAGAGGGGCACAAAATAACTCGGAGCCATCGCAGCTGACCATGCTTCGCATGGAGAAACCTCCAACTGATCATGATCTTGCCCATCCAAAATACCAGCTCCTCTATTAATATTTTTCCACTTGAGCAGCTCGCTCCTATGTCATCGTCTCGGGTCGCTAAGTGTGTTAGAGTTCTTCAAGGAAGATAAGTAGTTCGCGCACAAGTCAAGATCAAGACGACGAGGAAAGCTTAAATATTTCGTTGTTCTTGCGTCGCGGTCGCAGCTCGCAGCCACAGCATTACAAGAACGACGCCTTCAGCGTACTCAGGTAAACCTTGCCCGTTGGTCTGACGCAACAATACTGTCCGGCTAGTTCGTTTCCAAAAGCGGTAGCGGGCCTAATAAATTCGCGAAGAAAGAAAGACAAAGTGATGCTCTCGTCCTGGCTGCTTACGCTTTATTCGGTGCACGTGCACCTGCACCGACAAATAGAAAGCTACAGCTAGAAGCTGTCTTCTCGCCGCTAGAAGGTGAATAAAGTGATGGCACGACGAAGTTCCGGCGCCGGATGTTCCTTCGCTCTTGTTTCTGGAAGGCGCATCTTTTTAGGCGCGCCGCTTCTTACACTTATTCGGCTCGTCGACCCTTTCCAACCGCCAAGCGCATGAGTTCTGCTTTTCATCTGCTGTCGCCCATTTTGCTTTCTGCGTGCATTCGCGGCTATGTCCCCCCGCGAAGTTTCCTCGCAAAATTGCCGCCATCACGTCGCGTTCTTCTTTCTCCCGGTCCCCGAAGTCCTTCGCCCCCCAATTCTCGGATGGCAACTTCTGGCTCGGTTCCTGCGCCAGCTTCGCCGCTTTGCGACCGCGTCCATAATCTTCTTGCCAAATCATCTTCATGCAGCGGTATTGAAACACTCCCTTGCGACACCCTTTCCTTACTTCCGGAAGACCGCAACTGGAATGTTGCAGTGATTACAAAAGACCTGATAGTGATGCGACACATCCTTATCGAGCGTGTCGCGATCGGTTTTCATGCTTGCCTGCCTCTACAACTACCTGCTCTGCGTTAGGAGCTCCGCGGTGTTCTTGTGCCGTGGTACGAAACAGCGTCCCCGGCGACCAGTTTTTTTTTTTTTTTTTTTTTTGGCAGTGCCCCGTGATGAACTGCTCCGCTTTGTTGTCACCTAGTTAGTGGTAGCGTCCGCAACTACGTGCTGCTCGCGGGACGGAAAATTCGCGAAAACCCCTCTGGCGCTAGCTATTTGTGGGTAGTTTCCCGAGCTATAGGACCAAACCAAGGCTGCGGCGGGGTCTGCTGACGATGTCGGGAACCTGGGTTCGGCCTCATCGACTATGGCACTCGAACGCATAAACGAGTCTCGGGGGGAGATTGTAGTCTCGGGGGCTAGTCTTCGTAGTTAGTGAAAAATGTGCTTGTCATCAAGGACGAGCGGGACATCAAGGACGAGCGGGACATCACGGTCAAGCATCTGATTGAGTTCCATGATGAACTGCTCCGCTTTGTTGTCGTTGTCGTTGGGCTCCCGGGCCCCTGGCTCTTGGGCTCCCGGGCCCCGGGCTTTTGGGCTCCCGGGCTTTTGGGCTCCCGGGTGTGATCAAATTGAAGACGACCTCCTGAAGGTGGTGGCCTTCTGAAGGTCAGTTTGGTTGTGTCCTACTGAAGAACCTGAGAAGTTAATTTTTCGGGAAGATCAAAAAAGCGTTTAGGCTTCAGAAGAAAAACCTTCTGGAGGTCGAAATACCTTCAGAAGCAAA
>RXOD01004353.1:0-23562 GCA_005223375.1 Amoebophrya sp. AT5.2
ACGACCACAGGGCTCGCGCCGACGACAGGACCGCCTCCTGCCGCAGGGACGACGCAGGGTCTGCCGCCCCCGCGCACGCTACGACCGGATGCGCCAGGACTATCCGCCGAGCAGCAATCTCTCTTGACGTCCATGTCCGGCGCCCCTGCTCAGGGAGTTGGACCTGCAGGTAGGATGGTGATGCTGTTGCGTCGGCGTCGCGGCCGCCCTGCTTGATGAATATTGTTCCAGCTCGAGCGACAGTGAAGCACTTTGTCTGAAAATCTAAAACTTGCAGCAGAGGCGATCCTGCGCGTGAATCTGAAAGTTTCAGACTTGTACTTTCTTGCTTCTCCAAATCCAATTTCTTCAAGTTCATGCTCCTGAGATAATCACATTCATACCCAGGTGCCTCCGCCTCCTCCGTCCAGCCACCGTCCGAGTCCCAGGGCGTGGTGCACAAGACTTGGCCAGACGTGCTCGCTCGCGCCGGAGAACTTCAGGCCAACGCCGCCGTCGGGTCCGCGACTGCCGCAGTCTGCTCGGAGGTCCGCGCAGACACCAAGTCCACCGTCGCGTGCGCACCAGGCCAGGCCCTGACCGCCAACGTGTCTCTGCTGGAGGGGTCCGCCGATCCCAGCCGCGGCTCGAGCAAGTCCACCGCGCTTCAGGCCCCCGCGGATGGAGCCGTCCATGGTGTCCCGTACATCGACTTGAGCGCGGAGGACGCCGCCGCGGAGGACGCCGCCCGCGAGGCACACCTGGCGAAGATCTCTGCCAACATGATGAAACCTGGCGAGCTCGAGGAGTTGGTGAATGCGGTGGAGCAGACGCACCTCCAGAGCCAGGGCGCGTGGGACAGTGCCGCGGCCCAGGCGCGACCGGCAACTACAGCTGCAGCGCCAGCACATGCACAGATCGCCGTGACCACGACCGGCGCAGCCACCGACAACGTGGGAGCAGAGCAGAGCACCGCGCAGGACGCTTCCATGGTCGTCGACCAGGAGAATGTGGACCCAGGTGGAATCTGGGGCCCGAACTTCTCTGGTCATCCGCTGGGGATGACCGTGACTGATTCGCAGAAAGAGTACAAAATCATGACGGCGGCGCACAAGGCAGCTATGCCTCAGCTCGCCACGCCGCTGAACGCGTTCGATCCCCCGCTGGCGTCGATCCCCGAGGATGAAGTGCGCCTTCTGGGTGTTCCGTACGGATCCCTGGCGGAGGCCGGCGCGGCGCTGCGGGCCAGGGTTGAGGCCGAGAAGGCCGAGTTGGAGGCGAAGTTGCTGCAAGACACGTCAGGCGTCGTTGCGATGCCCCCGCCCACGGCCGCTCCCGGTCCGGCTGTCGCTGCTGCGCCGGCGTCCAAGTCCGGCAAGGAGGCTTTCGGTGCGGCTCCCACCACGTCCGCCGACCCCGACGCACCTCTCGGTGGGGCTCCCGTCCAACTGGTGGCGCAGGGGTCGTCGACGACCGGTGCTGCTGCGGCGGTGCTGCCTTCGCAGGCCGGTGACCACGCTTTCCGACCCCCCATCGACCCGTCTTCGAGTCTGACCGCAGCTGACCTGAAAGAGCTGGACGACCTCCTCGGTGACTCCGCTGGCGGCGAGACAAACTCCCTCAACGTGGACCAGATGCTGCCGAAGGTGGAGGTCGCCAAGGACGGTCGCGAGTTCATCTGGGCCGCGGACAAGAACGGCAAGTCGTACCGGAAGTTCATCAAGAAGGTGAAGGTGGAGCCCAAGGCGAGCCAACCACCACAGGAGGAGCTGTTGCTGGACGACGCGCAGGCCTTGCTGTTGCAGGAGGCCCTGGAGTCCGGCGAGTTCCAGGACGGCGCGGAGTCTGCGAGAGCCTCCTTTGGGGGGGCGACGGGGTCCAGGGCCTCTGGTGCCGGGAGGGCTTCTGCGTCCAACAAGCGCAAGGCCAAGACCACCACCAAGATGGGGTCCAAGAAGGCCAAGCAGGACTAAACTCTTGCTTGGTCTTCTTTTTCGGAAAATTTTTCTTGTAGAGAAGGAGGAGGCTGAAGATGTGAACCGCGCTAGTGTAGATGCAGACGCTGTTGACAACTGGATGCTATTCGAAGCACAGCCACACCAGCTACCGTTACCGCTGCGTTCAAAGATTTAGATTTTAGCTTGTGACCCAAGCTGAGCCTGAACCTCCATCGTATCGGTTTCCTGTCGAGAGCATTGAGTGGGCAACATGGACCTATCACTACAAGTAGTACCTGGCTGGTGAAGATTCTGTAAGTTTCAGAAACGTGCACAGGCAGCTGGTACTCCGCAGAAGTAGAAGTAGATCCCCCGTCGTTAATCCACTGGCTCGCATCCGAAGACCTCCTCCACAATGTGCGACTGTAGTCGGTAGTAGTAGAGAGTGGTGGCCATCATCTTGCTACCTGTCGTGTGCGTATGATTCGACTCAAGTAAAAGTAAAGCTTAAAAGTAAAGATAAGGCCTTCAGAGCCTAGCACGCGGCAGGTAGCGGACACTGTACAGGACCGCCATTCTTCTCTATCGGCGTGGTAGATGTTGGTGTAAACGCATTCTCCATCGATTTGGTTCACCCTACTTGATGAAGACAGTAGCATCGACGATCTACCGCAGTTGCTTTTCTAAACCCTAGCCCGGGTGGGTCTAAAGCGGCCGGGACGAGGCTTTGACACCAATCGCCTGACGCGTCTCGTTCGTTCAACGAGTTGACTGCAGGATGATGTGATGCGCCATAGCTGATGGCAGACCACCGAAGCCCTACTTTTGCAGCTACATGCTGTCGCGCAAAGGACTTGCGATTCTGTAAGATTCAGATTTCTCCACGTTTTAGAAAGTGGTAGAATTCTTCATCTTTAGTGATCGAGAGGTAGATTTTGCAGCGGCGGGTTCGGGTGTGCAAAGTGACAACAAAACCCGGACATCGCCGCTTCAGTCTATGTGCGACGAGTGGTGAGCGCACAAGTAAACGCGCGTCGGAGTGCCAAGCGAAGGCACAAGACCAAACCGAACTGCCAGTGGATTGAAGTGTTGGACTGTTTGAGGCGCAGAATGGTTTTGCCTGCTTTCAACGAACAGCAGAGAATGTAGATGGCGATTGATGTTAAAGTCCATCAAGTTTTGTTTTCGATACCTGATGCTGTACACCGGGCAGCGCATATCCGGCAGGGGGGTTCCAGTCGTGCGCACCTTGCTCAAGATCTCCTATCCCGTGTCCCAGGCTGGTCCCGCTTTGTTCTGACACACATGATCCTCATCCGTGTACGGCACGCGCCGCGCGATCTCTACACCTGTCTTTCTCATCTGTCGTGATTTGTGGATGATCGTGAAAGGATCACGACAGGAAGTTCGAGATGGTGAGCGACTTCAGAATCTTTCAGAATTGACACACCTAAGGCCTTAGGTAGAAACCAAAGCACAATCACAAATAGTTGGGCTTCTGGACTGAAACCACAACTTTTTCCACAAGAGGCGTTCTCCCAATAACGCTGTCAAAGGAGACGCCACGACTTCCAGCGCTTTCGGCGGGCGACTGGAAACCTTCCGGCTTCGCCTTGAGGAGCAGAATTCTGTAAGTTTCAGATTGAACGCTCTGCGCGGCGGCGCGGCGGCGGCGACCCTTGGTCACGGGCTCGCGCATCGACACGGCCCGGCGCTTGGAGGCCTCGGAGGACGGCGATTTCGATACGCGGACGACTCGGTGACCTGCGCGTGGAGCCCTCCGGGAGGCTCTGCGTCGCTGTTCGATCCTGAAACTCAAATTTTCAATTTTCAAATTTTCAGGTTTCAATCGCTGCATTTTCATGAAAATATGGTGGTTGAGACCCAAATTAATTAGTTATGGTTTCATATCTTGTTCCTTCACAGCTGGGGGCCCGCTTTCTTATTACCTATCGTTTACCAGTTGCTCACTTACGACCAGCTGGTGTTTCGCTACGGATCCTTCACCACGTCCATGTAGAGGCCGTGGCCCCCCACGTCCGTCCACTCGAACTCGACCGCCTGCACCGGCAGCTTCAGTGTCTCTGCCAGGTACTGGATGCCGTTCGTCATCTGCAACTCCCCCTGAGTTTTTGTGGACGAAGAAACGTCCAACCCCTCCCAGTACGCCTCCGCGTTGTGGAAGTACGAGAGCCCGATATAGGACGTATCTTCCTCGACACTGGTGCTGGTGGTGGTGCGTGCTCCATCTCCGTTCGGAGTCGGAAGCTCGTCGTCGTAGTGTTGTTCCCTGTAGGGCTGCTTGTCGAACATGCGCGTGATCCACTTCTGCGGCCTTGCGGAATTCGCATTTGACGTCGTAGTCCCACTCCCGGGCCCGACGTCTTTGCACTTCGTTGAGAAGTTGCAGTATCGCGCGCTCTCCTCCACCGGCACCTTCGCCACGCCCATCCAGTCGACTTTCGTTTCGAGCGGGATCGCGTCCGCCACCAGCGTGTCGCAGGCGCAGAAGTAGAACGACTCGGTTCTCTCCATGGGGCCGCCGTTCTCCTTCAGGCAACTCTGCATCGACAGTCCCGGTCCGGACCCGGGACCGTCGAAATTCGCCACCGTGGCGAAGTGGAATTGCACGTCCGGGTGCTGCTTTTCCAGGTACTGCTTCACTTGTTTGCCCTTGTAGCCCAGTGCGACCACAAACTTGGTTTCTTCCCTCGGGAATTTGTCGATGATGTGGGAGATGACCCCCCGCCCGTCGGGGAGGGGGAGGAGGGCCTTGTTGAGCTTGGCGCAGAGACCGCCCATGCGCGTGCCCTTCCCCGCAGTGGGAATGCACAGTGTGTACGAGTAGGTGTCGCTCGCTGCGGTCATCTTGATTTCATTGATTGGCGTTGGGCGGCTGTGTAGGTACTATGTTGTGCTCCTCTATCGAGGATGCCGATGCCGTAGACGCTTCTATCAATCTATGCTGTCGCTGTGGAAAATGTGCGGATCCTTGGCCTTCTACATCTTCTAAGCGTCTAGTCTACCAGATAGATGACGCGGTGTCCGGAGCTGTGCTGTGGGCGAACAGGATCACGGTCACGAGGATCGTTTCATCACAAAATAAAAATCAACGAATTCATTGATGCCTATGGCAGAGGAGGACAAATTCGGCTTCGGGTCCCTTGGAACTAGAAGAAGCTGGCTCACCAGGACGGAGGAGGCTGAGCTTTCCCGCATAACGTATACCTGATACTTTGTTTCTGTAGCCCAGAAGGCACTCCAGCGACCACGTCAGCTTCGCATTCGCTCTCGTCCTGAGCAAAGAGTACCGTATAGAGCGACAAAGTACCATGCTCATCAAACAAGATCATCCGCAACCAAGCAAAACCAAAATCATGATTTATGATTTATCAAATCTCTCCTGTAGTACAACTCCTTGGCCAGTTTCCCTGACGTATCATCCATGCACCAGAATCAACCAAAATCTTCGAGACAAATCGACGAAGCAAGGCGGTAGAGAAGTTACAATACGAAGTTTTCGTCAGAAACCAAAAAAGTGTTCGAGTTGGCACTTGTTGCAAGTTGCCAGTTCCTAACACCGCGCGATCGCGTTGGTTCCCGATTCGATTATGAAGATAATTGTAGTTGAACTTATTAGCATCGCTCGTACCTCAACCTCCTCCTCCTAGCAGCAGCCGCAGAAGCCGCCCTCTTCCTGTCGTGCTGCAGCAGTCACGTCTCCTTCGTCAAATCCCGCCCCCGTTCTCGCCGCCGCGCCAGCCCCCGCGCCTCCCCCAACGTCTTCCTTTCCGAAACTCCCGCTCGCGATCGCCGCCTTCATTTTCGCCTCTTCTATTTGCCACTCGGACGCGTGTTCCTCCCGCTGGGTTATCGAAATCTCCTCCTTCTTCACGTGCTCGCCCCAGTCGAGGACGGCCGACAGCAGCCTGCTGTCGACACTCACGATCTTCCTGCCGCTTTGTACAAATTCGTACGCCGAGTATGGCCGGCAGCCGTAGTGCGTGGCGTCGAACTTGATCAGGAACGCGATCGCGATGGCGCCCGCATGCGAGGACGTCGTGTTGCCGAGAGAGTCGTAAATCAGCACGCGCTTGGGATCCGCCGAGGGCGTGACGATCCAGTCGAAGACACGGTGAAAGACGGACGACGCGTGCTCACAATACGCGTGGAGGCTGTCCTGGTAAGCGGGATCGTCGTCCTGGAGCGAAACGTCGAGGTACTTTACCTCGGAAAACCTGGACAGGTGGTGACATGATGAAGACATGTACATCAAGGTACAACCCCCCAAAACAGCGGTTTGACTTTGATGAATAAAACGCGTTCTCATCGAGTCGAGTTGCTTATGCATACATGCATGCAGCATATAGAGGCTGTCAAGATACTGCAATAATTCTCCGGACGGAGAATGGGGGGTGGGAGGGTTCCAAGGACCTCGGACCCCACCCCCCCCTATTCTCCGCCGGCGTGCTCCAACTCGAGGAGGCAGCGAAGGCGCCAGCGGCCCTCGTGCACCATTCGAACGCCAGCACTAGGCGTATTTTTAAAAAACAAAGCAATACTTTTTCGCTGCTTTCGCACCGGTCGCGTTGACGATGTGAGTAAAGCCGTATTCGGTGACCACAGCGGATTCCTTAGCCGCGGTCTCTGCGTCGGTAACCCACACCAGATCCGGAATGATCTCACTCACGATGGAGGCCATAGTTGTCTTGGACTTGAAGATGGTCTATCCGTCGCGTTTTGCGGAGGTATCCGTACGGGTACGTTAGCTTACGTAGCGCTACCCTACGTGTCTCAGAGAAACTTCTTACGGAAAGGAATTACGTTTCACTTCGACATCGACACACACTAGCCAGCGAAGATGTTTAGTGCAATAGCACTCCACGTCGACATCCGCGCGTCTCTCGACGGCCTTCTCGATGGTGCGTCCTCTGCTCTCGTCGAGGTCGAGAGGTGCTTTTCAATCGACGACTCGCCAACGGTCATGGTACCGCCAACACTACGCGGCGACTCGCGCTGCAAACAAGGGCTCCAGTCAAATTTCCTGCCTGATTTCGGCACGGGCTGGAAAGAGAAGCGGCTCAGCTGCTTTACTTAAGCGAAGTAGCACAACCACAAGCACTGGCCGGAACCACTCGGCAATGGAGAATGGAGGAGAAGCTCGACAACGAGTGCGAGTCCTCATCTGAGATGTCCAGATTTTTCTCCAGCATGCATCATTCATAGAGTTTTCATCTACCCCGCCTCCTATGTTGTAAAAGAAGAAAAAACCATCAGAGCAAGTCACTCTCACTTCATTTTTTTCGCCGGCACACTGTTTCCTTTCGGCGAGCCCCCCGCGCCCCCAGACGCGGCCGGGCGCTTCTTCGACGACGCGCCCCCAGCAGCTGCACTGTCTCCGCCGTATTCTCGCAGGCATTCCACCTCGAAGTCCCACTCGAACTTGCCCGTCATCACCCCTTCGATCTCCTCCACCGTGCGCGGAAGCGAATTCATCACGCGACAGCCGCACTCCGTGATCACGACGTTGTCCTCGATCCGCACCCCCCCCACCTCCCGTGTCATCCTGGTCAGCAGCTCCTCCTGCGACATCTTGAGAAACTTCGACAGGCCGGGTTCGGCGAAAACCTGCTTCACGCAGTGCGGGATGAAGTAAAACCCGGGCTCCACGGTCAGGACCATGTTCGGCTTTAATACTCGGTTCAGGCGGAGATTCTGCTTGATGTTGTGCGGCGGCTTCGCGTAGTCGGCCTTGGTCTCGCCGATCTCGTAGCCCCCGACGTCGTGCACGGCGAGACCAAGCATGTGCCCGAGGCCGTGGGGCATGAAATAACCCATCAGGTCGGCCGCCATCATGTCGTCGACGGAAGCAGACTCCTTGAAGATGAAACCCTTCAGCTGCTCGAGAATCGTGCGCTGGGCCAAACGGTGCATATCGCCGTACCTTGGTGAGGGATTGTGCTGCGCATAGGCCGCGAGATGGAACAGAACAAGGGGCATCAGTTGTCTCGAAATGATCGAATACTCTGCTAAGTATCCATCATGGGTACAACCGTATGGGGAAATTCTATTCTCAAGCAGCACGACCACCACCACGATCAAGAAGTATGACGGGCAACTATCGATGAAGAAAGCAAGTATCTGTATAGTACCTCACTCCTGGCTTCAGGCTTTCTTCCACCGCAACAACCGACGCCCACACCGCTTCGTACACCCTTTTTCCCGCTTCCGAGAACTTGCCCGAAACCGGAAAGGTGCACGTCACGTCGGCCGTGTAGCAGTGGTACTCGGCGCCCATGTCGTGCAGCTTCATCTCGTCGCTGAACACGTCGTCCATGTTTGGTTCCGCGGAGTGACCATAGTGCAGGATCGCGGACCGCTCCCCGCTCGGACAGATACAGCTGTACCCGACTCGCGAGCAACCGCGCAGGAAAGAGCTGTACTTAAACTCCGCCTCGCACAGGTACTCCTTGCCGACGAAGAAGCGGTTTACCAACTTGGAGCCGCCGGAGGGCATCCTTGCAGCTCCTGTACCGCAGAGGCCAGGGTGGATTTTTGTGACGATAGGCTGGGCCTTGGGGGATTTCTCCGGTGTCGATTTGCCGACGTTCTTCTCGGGGGAAGACGCTGCAGCGGCCGCGATTTGGTGGTGCTCGTACACCTTCTTCATGACGCGAATGTGAGCCTCGGCAGAAACCCGACAAACGAACTCCATGATCTTGATCTCGTCGGCCGACTTGCGGGCGCGGCACTCCACGAGCGCGTCCCAGACGTACTTATTGATCTCCCGACCCTCGATGATTTGGTCCATTTCGTTCCAATCAATCTTCACACCACACTTCTCCGTCGCCAATTCTCGTACTGTGGCCTCAGAATTCCACGATGCCGCGCCGCTGTCGAGATTCGTGCCGTCTGCGAAGCGCAAAGGATTTTTCGCCAGGAAGGCCTTCGCTTCCTCGCTTCCAAGGTAGAAAACGTCGTCGACTTCGTAGTACTGCTTGAACCAGTCTGCGCCCCGAATCGGCCCCAACCAAGTGGCGTATACCTCGTCCAGCTTAGGGATGAAGAGATACCCCTTGCCCGTGGCGAGCTCCAAAGCACCATAGAGCCCGGGCTCCTTACAGCCGAAGAGGTACTGAAAGTTCGCTTCCTGGCGGAAATCCCATGTAGTGTCTGTGTCATAGAGCGACTGCTCCCCTCCGCCCTTGAATATTGCGAGTCCTGCGGCTTTATCAAATAGGGTTGGGGTATCAAATGCCAGCTCTGGGCCTACATCCAGCCATTTGACCTTGGCGTCATCCCGTCCGGCCATCTGGCGAATGCTTTCCGCCACCTGCTGCCGGTGCCGACGGTGCATCGCGAATGGGATTTTGTGGGTCCCGGGGCCCATGGAGTAGTACGACATTTTCTGTGCGTCGTTGGTCCGCGGCGAAAGGCTTCTCAATAAAAAGTATTCTCGCCGGTGGTGCTCTGCAAATGTTCTTGTTTGGAGGTTGAAAGAGTGAGCAGCAGCAGGAGGAATGCCTTTATGATTGTTGTCCTTGGGAACGGGAATGGGACCCTGTTGGTGTTGTTTCATTATCATTACGGGTGCTGATAATTAAATTTGAATTCCGTTATGGCATTTCATTCTTTGTGGTGATTCATTCGTCCCTACACCTAGACGCTCCTCATGCAGTCGCGATCTTATATCTATGCGCTCGAACATCTTCATCTTCTTCAGGGAATGCTCGCATGCGTTCTCATACTCTTCACTTGCGGCTCCTTCGCTATTTCGATTCCTCTCCCAAGGAGAAAGGGATCGATGCGAGGCTAAGTCAATCGGATTTGTACGTCGAGCGTTCTTGAGCTTGACATAGCTATTTGAATAATTTTTCTGAACACGACCACTATGAGACCACACAATCATAACGTCAGGCTGCTGTCTCCGACACACAATACACTGTGTGAATGCATGGCACGACCTCCTGACGGCGCAGTTGGTTCCAACAACTGCGCGAGTTCATCTTCGCGAGACGCACAGCAAAATGCAAGTCGCCTTTTGTTCCTGCGCCTTCAACCAGCACGTGTGGATTTCAACCAGTTCCATCCGTTCAATACCATTCGCATTTCCTCAATCAATTCCCCATTCGCCTTTGCTTGGTCTTATCGTCCATCTTCAGTTCGCGACATCCATCTTTGCCCAACGCCAGCCCCAGCTGCAGCCTCTTCACTTATAGCTCGTCGGCGCTTTCGTTTCTGTTAGTTTCGCCAGCAGCTCTCCGATCGTGACCGAGTCTACCCCTCCGAACTCCGTTTTCGCGCCCAGCGCTCTCTCGAAGACTTCCGCCGAAATCTTGTCGTCCCCCAGGTTCGCCAACACGTGCTTGAGAGCCTTCACGGAAACCTTGTCCTTGGCTCCACCGCTTACGTGTGGGTGCAACGTTTCCGTCGCTTTCTCCGCCTTCTGCTTGTCGTGCTGGAAGTAGTCCTTGTTTTTCCCGAACCACTCCATCACGGCTTCCTTGCTGTAGCTGAAGGTCCCCGGCACGCAAGGTTCCAAAAACAAATCGATATCGGACGAGGACGCGGAGGACCCGCCTCCTGCTCCACCTGGCAGGTTCTTGTTGGGCGAAAGCAACGTCTCGTCGACGCTGGTCGTGGAAACAGGTTGCACAGCTGCAGCGGGTGCGGCCTTGTTGAAGATCTTCTTCTCGAACTCGGTGTGCCGGATGGTGAGCCCCATGCCGCGGAGAAAAGTCTTCACCTGCTCCTTGTTCAGCGTGCCGTCGCGATCGGCGCAGAGCGTCAGCGTAAAGTCCGGCTGTTTGGGCTCCGGGAGGAAGCGCGCCCACTTGCCCATCCTGTGTCTTCAATGTAATACAGTTGTTGAGGTTAGTTCTTGTACGTTACCCTTTTAAACAACCACTCTTTCTTGCTATACGTGCGTCTGGTATACGTATAACGATTGACAGACACTAGCACTGGTGACGAACGCGTTGCGAGAACCAAAAGGAACGGAAGATGAAGTGCCGGCGTTTGAATTTGTTTCTTCCGACGTGCTTATCTTCATACGCACGACCAGCAGCTCGATCTCGAATTATGAGTCGAGAAATACCTACAGCTACAGCTACAGCTAGAGCTACAGCTAGAGCTACACCTTTCCGTTATTAGGAAACCTGCTTTGCCTTTACACAATCAATCGGTTGGGCCGTGCTCACTACTTAGATGGCTCACGAACACGCTTCGGGACCTCAGCCTCACAGAAAATTATTGGGTTAGCTGCATCAGAATCTGTATGCACTTCTATTTTTTTAGTCTTGTATTCGCTATTTGTAGAGCGTCGGCAATGAATGGGTCTCGAGCCAGATGAGCGCGTGGCGCGTGACGAGGTAGAGGAAATACAATGAAGTGCCTCTGAGCAGGTTGTAGCAGTGAAAGATTGGGCCGCCCGCAGGCTTCTGGAACAACACAACGAAGTCCGACAATCGAGTAACTTCAAGGACTGCCTTCTACTCAGGGGGGCATCGATTCATTTACTCTTCTAGCTCCTAGAAGAGGACGTGCATTTAGAAAATGAGTCTGCGCTTCCTTCGTCGGGAGATCTCCCGGCTACGGCTGCTGCCCAGAGCCGTATCTCGCGGCTACGGCCCTTGCCCAGAGTTTGATCTTCTTTGCTGGCTCCCGGTGCTCCCTGGCCGCGCTACTGGTGCGAACTGGTGCGGGGCGAACTGCGGCGCCGCTCCACTTTGCCCGACCTGGAGGCCAGGAGCTCCAGGCACCCCCACTCCAAACGGAGGAGGTGCTCCAGCTGCACCCACACCTCCGGTTGTACCCCCCGAAAAGAAAAACTGCGGCGGAAGTGCTGGCGCGCCGGCCGGCTGCGGAGGCATGTGGGTGCTCCCCGGGCCGATGCCAGCCGGAAGCGGTACGCCGGCTGGAATCGCCCCGGGCGGCAGCCACATGGCGCCGGGAGGAAGCGCCGGAAGCCCACCGGGCGCCGCAGCCATCGGAAACTGCGGCGGAAACTGGTGGGGATGTGGGTTCAGAAGCTGTGGCTGCATGCTTGGTACGGGTACCGGTACGCCCCCCGAAGTTTGCAGCTGGTGCGCCTGCATCTGAAATTGCTGCTGCAGCGCCGCGTTTTGCTGGCTTGCCTGCAGTAGCGCTGCGTTTTGAAGCCACGCGCTCGACGTTGACGACAACCCTCCTCCTGCAGTCGGCGTTGGCGTTTGGCTGCGGCCCTTGCCGCCAGCTCCTGCGGGACCCTTGAGCATCGCGCCGCTCTTGGAGTTCGATGCTGCTTTCGAGTTGTGCGAAGTCGATGCGGGCCTTGTGCGGGGCTTGTTCTTCTCCGCGTCGAGAGCGGGCATCCATTTCTTCAGACCCGGAAGCTTACCTGTGATGTTGCGAATCGCGTGGCATTGGCATTGATTTTGATTCTCGATTCAATAGGAACGAACGCAGAATTGCGTTTTACTGTAGAAGGAGATTATATGGTGCTATCTTGTTCTTGTTGCCGCAGCTCCTGCTCGACAACGCCACATCTCTCTTACGCTTAGAAGTATCCTATAGTTATAGTCAGATCATCTCTTTCTGTGCTCATCGCTCTTGACCTTGACGTACTATTGCCAAGAAACCCAAACTACGCAAACAAAAACGCACAAGCACTTTACGCGACTTGAAGGAGAGCAACGCATGTAGAAGTTGGATCATACGATAACCATGTCACGTGATCGCAGTTGATCCAGGTCGTGAACGTCTTTCGTCTCTCTGAGGCCACGCTTCAAACTCTGCCTCTATTCAGCTGTGGAAGCGGGTGTAACAAGCGCTCGTTATGCTTACGGACGCTGAATACACGCAAAAACTGACAGTGAAACAACAAACGAAACTTCAACTACTGCGACGCGTGGAAGGGTCGTGCTTCTTCGCGTTTCCTGCGTCGTGGGCGCGTGTGTCCTGTTCTTGAATGGATCGTCGCTTGCGTTGCGTTTTTTCTGAACAAAACACAGCTCGACGGACTGTACGCGAATCGAAACTTCGTTTTAGGTGCAAGTAGAGCAGGAAAGAAACATCAGTTCTCAACGTCGCGCCGTAAGGATTGATCTTCTAGGTCGTGGTCGTGGTCGCCGTGCTTTATTTCTTTTTCATGGATTTTTCGACACCGCCCGCACGCGCTCCGGCCTTCGAGGCCTTGCTGGACGAGCCCGACGATGCCGGTTTTTTCTCCACCTCCACCGCTACAACTTTCTTTGTTGTCCCGCCCGATTTTCTGCCCGTTTTGGGGGCCGGGGCAGAGTCAGAGCGCGCTTCCGGTAGCAAGCCGGAACGAGTACTAGACGAGTTGGAGTTCTTATTAATCGCTCCTATTATGTCTCCTTCGTCCGCTACAACGCTATCTACTTTCATCGGGCGCTTTGATTTCTTGCTCACCATCTTGTTACCTGTCTCCTCGTGCACTTTCTTCTGGCGTTTCGTCAGCTTCTGCGGTTCTGGCTCGTGGTCGGGCTCCTTGCCTTTTCGCTTCCGCGATTTCGCGCCGTCCTTCTCCGCCCCACGACCATCGCCACCAGGAGGAGCCGCCGCCGCCGGCGCCGGCGCCACAATGTACCGGTCCAGCTCGCACTTCGTCAGCAACGACACCACCACTTCGTCGAAGATCCGCCTTCCGAAGTTCGCGTCCTTACAAGCGTCTTCCAGGTGCATTTTGTCGTATTCGATCGCGTGCGGCAGCCGCGGGTGCTCCTTGAGCTCGCTCAGGAAGAGATCGAGTTTGGTGAAGATCCCCTTGTAGTGTTCGAAATCCTCCTCGGACAGCTCGGGACAGAGCATCTTCCGGTGCATCTTGCCGCAGATGGGACAGCACCGCTTCGGTGGTGGGTTCTTCGCCTTTGCCTTGGCTTTCGCTTTCGGTTTCGCGGCGGCGGCGGCATCGGCGTCGTTGTCGGGGGCGGCCTGGACCTCTTTTAGTACCTGGGTTTGGATGTGGGGGCAATCAAACACCTGCATTTGATTTTGAATTTGATTTTGATGTATTGATATTCATTGTCATATTATAACGGGCAGGAGCGGACGATCTGATCATCGAAAACGAAACAGCTCCACCACTCCAAGGCAGGAATTAACCCAAACGATACGTAATCCGCCGGAAAGGGGCATTCGTTCATCTTGTGTCCCGGGATGTAGCACTTCTTGCACAGCACCGGAAGTCCTGTTCCCAACGCAAAAGTTGCGGCCTTCGCAATTTCCGGGTCGTTTTCCTGCTCCTTTTTCGCGTAGTCCAGATGCTGCAGCAGAGATTCTTCCGTGAGGCCGTCCTCCACCTCGAAATAAAGATCGAACAGGTGTTTTTTCAGCATCTCCTCGCTTGTGTCGTAGTAGGAAGACAGTTCGTCGGTTGTTCTGTTTTCGAGCTCGCTCTTGTCCGCGCGGAAGAGCTTCAACCGCACGCCAATGTCGATCGGGAGCTTGTCCTCGAGCAGCTGCGTGTAGTTTTTCGCCAGTTCGTCGCGTATTCGCAGCCACTTCTGGCGCTCCTGCTTCCGCTCCTCGTTTGCGTCCTGCACGCTGGACTCCGGGTTTTCATTTGGGCTCGCGGACATGTCTTGCGAGTCTTTCTTCCCGCCGCGCTTCTTCATCGCTTTCGCCACCGCCGCGCTGTTCGCGTTGTTCGCTAGCCGCATTTTTTCCTGTTCCTCCTTCGCTTTCGCGCGGTTCTGCTTTTCGGTCGTCTTCTTCTCCTCCCGCAGGCGTTTTTTCTCTTTTTCCATCAACTCTTTCTCTTTCTCCTTCGCCAGCGCTAGATCCACCGCGTTCTGCTCTTCCTGTTCTCTCCGCGCGCGGCAGTCGTTGCATTCGAAGTTCACCATCCTCGAGGGCGTTGCGTGGTCCCAGCCCTGGTTTTGGAGTTTCGCGAAGAAGCTCTCCTCCGGATACACGCGGCGGAAGCTCTGTGGAAAACAGTCGATGCAGTAGGCTTTCGGGCAGCCTGTGCACTGGATCAGCATCCCGCCCACGTCTCCGGCCCGTCGCCTGCAGACCAAGCACTCGTGCCACGAACAGACAAAGGTTTTCGGGAGGGTCGACACCCCCTGGCACTTCGCGTGGAACGTCTTCGGGCACTTCGCGCAGATCAAGGGCGTCATGCCGAAGTGCTGTTCATCTTCGCCGCCCGCACCACTGGTTGCGGGCGCGCACAGAATCGGCTGCCCCTTCGCGTCGTACGTCGGCTGCCGGCACACGAAGCAGTCCCGGTCGTACTTGAAGCAAAAGGTGTGCTTCTTCCGCACGGGCTCCGGGTCTTCCTCTACCAGATAGGCCGCGCCCGGCGGCGGCATGTTCGCGATGTTCCGCATGGCCACCGCCTTCTGCCGCCGCGACCGCCGCACCGTCTTCCCGTCGTCGGTGGTCTCGAACGCGCTGGAGCGGACCGTTTGCGACGCCCCCAATTTCATTTGCGCGTCCAGCGGGATCAGCTTGCCGGGTCGGTTCGCCGCAAGCAAAGGATTGCTCGGCTGCTGGCCTGCTCCGGGGTGAAATGGCGCGGTGGAAGACGTCGAGCCCCCCGTCTGCATGTTCATGAAGGGACCGCCGAAGGGGGCGGAAGAAGAGGACGTCGCAGGAGCAGCTCCTACTGCACTGCCCACACCCGAGCTCCCGCCCTCGCCGCTGCTGCCGACCTCGGAAGAAGTATTGGACGCGGGCGACGCCGAAGGCGGCAGCATCTCGTTCACGGATATGAAGGCGTTGCCATTAATACCGTCCGCGTCGGAAGCGCCCGACGAGGAGGCGGCCGATCCGGCTGCGGGTTGTGACGGCGCAGCGAGAAATGCTGAGCTTGACGACGCAGCTGCAGCACCACCGGAAGCTCCGTTCACAGAGCCTCCGACATGATTCGCAAGATGTTGAGCCCCACCTCCTGCTCCATTCGCGTGCCCGCGCGGCCCCGCCCCCTGCCCCCGTACAAGGTGCGTCGGGCTGTTCCCCTCGATCATCGGGAGCGTTTGGTGCGTCCGGTTCAGCACTTCCGGAATCTCCAGGTGCGCAATCGGCAGCCCATTGAACCTCTCCACCAGGACCTGCCGCCCGTGCTTCAGAAACGCCAAAACCTCCTCCAGGGAGAGCTTTTCGTCCGCCCCCACGTCGTGGCTCGCGTCGTCTTCGATCAGGGCCTTGTTCAGGTTCAGCTTCTGCGAACACCGGTGCGCCAACCGCTCCTCCACGGTCCACTCGGTGAGCAGGCGGTACACCGTGACCGGGCGGTCCTGCCCTATACGGTGCGCGCGGTCCATCGCCTGCGTGTCGATGTGCGGGTTCCAGTCCTGGTCGTAGATCACGACGAAGTTCGCGGACTGGAGATTGATCCCAACCCCCCCCGCCCGCGTGGACATCAGGTACACAAGGTGGTGGCTGTCGTGGATCGAATTAAACTCCTTCACGTCGAGCTCCCGCACGACTTTGTTTGTGGACCCGTCCAACCGCAGGTACTTCCACCGGCGCCACTTGCAGTAGGCCTCGAGCTCGTCGAGGATCATCTGGAACTGGGTGAAAAGAATCACCTTGTGCGGCTTGTACTGCTTTTTTGATGTCGCACCGACTCCACTAGCCGTGCTCGTCGCGGAAGCGGTTTTCGGAAGCTGCTGGCTCTCTCGGGGGCCTGTTGAAGACGACGCGGCCGCGGGTCCAGAAGATGAAGACGAGCTCGCTGCTTGTGCTCCAGAACCCAAGCTCTCTGGCAGCTTTAGGTCAGGCTCCGGCTTCGCGCCGTCTGCGTTTAATACTTCGTCCCCAGTTGTACCGTTCAAGTTTACCCCGACGAGGTCGTCTTCATCGCCTTCGCCGTCCACTTCCATTGGGGCCACGCCTTGATTGCCCGCCACCGCCGCGCTCCCCATCGTCGCGTCGGAGTCGTACGTTTTCATCACGTTTTCGTACAGGTTGAGGTCCTTCACCAGCTCCCGGACGTCATCCAAGCCGCAGCTGGTCGGCCTTTGGTCCGCGCTCTCCGCGTGTTTCGACTTCCACAACGGCACCTTGTCCACGTTCTCGCAGTACAGTTGTGTCAAAAGCTTGTCCAGAAACATCACCTTGTTCGTGGACTGCATGTGGGCCTCTCCGTGCGCGTTGTTGAGCATGGTGTACAGGTTCGGGTACATCCGGGTGCAGTCGAACTCGGTGAAGATGTTGTCGCCGGCCTTGGACTTGGTCAGCGCGCGGGGGTGGCAACAGATCAGGCGGATCTTGAGCAGGAGCGACATCAGCATCCGCATTCCGTTCGCGGAGTTCTTCTTCTTGCGCATCAGCTCGTCGTGGCAGCGGAAGACGACGCGTGCCCAGAACACGCCCGTGGGGCAGAGTGGTAGCCACACGTCGCGCACCATCTTGGGCGGGAGCCTCAAAACCTCGGCCTTGGTGCGCCGCAGCATCAGCTTCTCGAGCAGCGTCCGCACCTTCTCGAGCAAAACCTCGTTCCGCGAAAAGCCCGCGGACGCGATCACGCTGTTCACCGCCTCCTGCTTCGCCCTATCCCGCACGCTCGCGTCCGCGAAGTTGAGGTTGAAGTCGCCGTTCTCGTTCTCCTTCAGAACCTCGTCGTGCTCGCGTTTCACCCGCTCGACTTCTTCGCTGATCGCGGCGACGTTCTCGAAAGAGATCGCCTCCTGAAACGCCTTGGAATCCTGCAGCACGTCGGGCCACACGTAGTTGAGGAGGACGAAGAGCTCCTGGATGTTGTTCTGGAGGGGGGTGCCGGTGAGGAGGAGGCGAAAAGAAGTCTCGATGTGAGCGAGCGCCATGCGGACGCGACCAGCCTGATTCTTAATGCGGTGCGCCTCATCGAGGGTAACCGTTTGCCAGACCTGTAGGTCGGATTTGTTGGGAATCAATGGCTTTCTATATCGTTTGCGACCTTCCGGTCGTTGTTCATCTTATTTCTACGCAAAAGTGAAAAGGCCATGCGATGACGATGTTCAGGAAGGGTTGTCGAGTTCTTGTTTATCTTTCTCATCGGAGAGTAAGAGCAAAGCTGGAAGTAAAAGAGTGAGTACGATTCCCGCGAAGAAGGCCTCGTTGCCGACGAGCGTTTCGTAGGTGGTGATGTACACATCCCTTTCCCCGAACCGCACTTCGTTGTTGTCCAGGATCCACTCCTGTTCCGACTTACCGCCCGCGATTTTCGCGATTTTCAGCTGGGGACAAAACTTCCGGCACTCCCGCAGCCAGTTGCCGACGACAGCGTAGGGGACGACGACCAAGTGCGGCCCGCAGTGCCCGACGTGGTGGAGATTGCTGAGAGTTGAGTTTGATGATGGCGGTCTTCGCGTGTGCAGGTAAAGCTTAGGCCAGACTGGGACTGCGTGTGCGTGCTGGACGACAGGTGGAGAGAAAATTAAATGAAAAGTCAAAAGACGAGAGAGAGAGATATGAAACAACGCAATACGCCAAGAACGCCAGCGCCTGTAGCGTCTTGCCCAGCCCCATGTCGTCTGCCAGCAGGCAACCGCCTCTGTCGCAAAAGCAGTTCGTGATCCAATCGACGCCAAATACTTGGTAGTCCTTCAGTTTGACGCCTTCCGCAAGGAAATCTACCCCGTTCTTCGTGCGGGCGAGGAAGACTGACTGCTCTATCTCGACGCCTCCAGCATTCGCGTTCGTAGTCGTACTGCTGCTACTACCAGCGATTCCCGCCGCACCTGCTACAACATTGTCGCAAACTTGCTTCGCTATCTTGTACTTCCGCGAGCGCTGACTAGCGGAGCAGAGGTACTTGCAGCCGTTTGGCTTCACCTTGATGATGGTTCCAGGGTCGTTGTGGTCGACGACGGTCACCGTGCCGTCCTCAGCCATGTGTGCTTCTTCAAGGACGGTGCCTGTAGTTTTTGGAGTGTTTTTTGCGTGTCCACGTCCCTACTGTTCATTGCGGAGTAGACTAGTTGTATGCATCAAGCAGTACAAAAGACGAGAAACAAAATGTTCGCAGGAGCAGCAAGACATAATACACTTCTGTTTTTCGAGCACTGTACGTGAAGATCCGAATCTTCTCCAAAAATCAAATACCGATGAACGCCCTTCTTAGTGCGTGCCCTGCCGCTCCAGCGCCCCCTTCCCTGCCTTCGCCGTCGTCCACCTGCTTAAACGCAAAGCCCCCTTCCGCGCTGACCCGCACGACGTCGCCCATGCGTAGAGTTTTGTCCACAAAGTTTGCGTCTTTTTTGATCGTTGCGTACACTTGCTTGGAGACGAAGGGCGATATCTCGTGCGCCAGGTACTGAGATAGGTACGCGTTCCTGCGTTTGGTGACCCACTTTATCCGCCTCGCGTTGTGCATGTTCTTCATGCGGAGGCGTTCCTCGAGCTCCGGTTCCGAGAGCCGCATCGCGTCGTTGGTGGCGTACAAGTCGATACCGAGGCAGACCGGGCAGCGCCACTCGGCAGCGAGACCGACCTGGTCCAGGGAAACCAGGTGCTCAATACCTGGTGTGCATGTTGCTTGGGGTCGGGGAGACGGAGAGTGTGTTGCTGGTCCTGCTCTTGCGTTTATTATTTGAACGAAGATTCATTTGGGCTAGAGGACGAAGACTCGACTAACCTGCAGCCTCGTTAATCGAGAGTGAAAAGCGACGTAAAGGTATTGAGTACATGTGCTGTGGTATGATTTCGGGCATGTGTCGCACATGAGCAGCTTTCCCCCCTTCTGGCACACTTCGCAGAAAGCTTGGTGCAATTGGTCCCGGTTTTTGTTCATCATGCTTTCGTCCCTCACTACCCTGCCATGCTGCATCGTCTGCGCCCTCCGCACCTTCATTTTTATCCGCCGGGTGCAGCCGTCACACACCCACATGATGTGGTCCGGATACCGCCGCATACTTTTCTCTACGCCACCCGCGGCGCCGCCGCCTGCGTTCCGCGCAGCCGCAGAAGAGGACGAGGACGATGATGGCCCGCCCGCAGGTAGGCATAAGACGCCCGCGTCAGCTCCCGCGTCGGCAAGCGCCGGAATCCCACCGGGAGCTCCCCCGGAGGTGGAAGAGGAACTGCTCCCACCGCCTTCTTCCCCCCCGAGCTTCATTGCCTCCTGTTGCCGTTGCTCCATCCGCCACTGGTGTTTTATCGTTTCGATATCGTCAGTCACGAGCTCTCCCCGGCTCGTGTCAACCAAGACTCGCATCTTCTCCGCGCAGTCCAGATGGATCTGCTTCGAGCAGCCCGGACACTTCTGGATGTCCTCGCGCCTCTCCACCGCTAGGTTGAAACCCTGGTGACACGCGGTGCAAAACGTGTCGCCGTACTTCATGTGGCACGGCTCGCACGTCCAGCCCTCTCGTGGGAGCTTCAGCCGCGCCGGATCGTAGGTCTCGCCGTAACAGAACGCGTGGAACGCGCCGCCGCAGGCCGCGCATCGTATGTCGAGGTCGCCTTCGTCGCGGCAAATCTCGCAGTACTTGTGCAAACGAAGCATTTTCTTTTTCTTGCACTGACTTCGTTCTTTCCACAGTCCGTCGCGCGATCGATGGATGCCGTCGATCTCGATGTCGATTAATGTCGCGAAGTTTAGTCGTCTTGCGCCGGTAGAAGGGGCCGATAAGGCTGATGCTGCGCGGATCTCGCGTGCCGTCGGCTGTTGTAAAAAGCAGTTCTACTTCTCGTTGTCGAAGGTCGTTTGGTTTCCGAGATGTCACCCGCGTGGCGAAATAAGAGGCCAGTCGTCAATTGTGTCGTCAAGTGTGTCGTCGTCGGTCGTCGAAAGACGCAAAATTCGTCCTCTGGAGCGACATAGTACTAGTACCGAGAGGAAGTAAGTTAGTATAATACTCCAAAAATGAATTGCAGTTCTAATTCTCCCGCGTACGATGGAAATGGATCTACTACACAAGAACTACATATAAGAAACGGCGTACAACACCTATGGACGATTTGGGCGGATGGGGATGTCATTCAATATCATATTTTTGTCAATGGAGCGATATCGTTATCGTCCACCTCTAGGCGTAGGCCCCCATTGCCATTATAAAGGGCGGTAGAACAAGTAGGCCGCGTGACCGTGAGTCCATTCACAGTTTTCACCATGCATGGCTTTCGTGGTATGGTCCGGCCACTGGTGACACGTCGATATAATACTCTTACTCGCGCTACTACTTAATACGAAAACAGGATGGAGGGCTTCCTCTACTTCTCGCCGCTTATTGCGCGAGTGAATTGTTAGGGTGCAGTGCCGTGTCGCTGATGTCGGAGAAGATGTCAGAGATGATTCATTTCCGGTATTCTTTCGCGGACGAACAATTTTGAACACGAAATTACGATCGCGTGTTGCCGCTTGGCGTCTATTTTACTTGTTGGGTGTGGGTAAGAGTAGGTGCTGTGATCAGGTGATGAACCATGAACCATGATGAAAGAGCCAGAAGACGAAGAGAAGGCACTTTGGAAGCCATTCTTCGGACGAAACGCCAATTTGATGCGACAACGCCAATTTGCGAGCAGACGTGCGGGAAAGAACGCAGATCGATTGTGCATGAAATTGCGCAACGCTTAGTAGAGAACTACGTCGACCATGACACAATGACACTCGTCGTGTGTGGAACGCAATAGCAATTTTCTGCAAGTTGTATAACTGTGATTTTTCTGTTTCAGGATCGCGCCGAAGCAGAAGCGGGTACGTATCTTTTTCTTGCAGATGATCGATTGACAGTCCAACGGGAATATGGTACAACACATTTTCATCCGTGTGAATCGTGCGAAGCAAGGGCAAAGAGCTCCTACCAGATCATGTCGTGTTGCCGCGCCTCAAATTTTTCCAGGGTCGCCACTACGAAGAACTTCTACATGCGTGTACGTGCATTTCTAGTTTCAGTATGGCTCTCGCGGCCGATGGTACAGGAAAAATTCGGCCGAGCTCGAGATCCGAGATCGTCCCTAGCTGGTTCCCCCAGCTCCACTACCGCCGGCTGCCACCACTGTTCTCCGCAGCTCGTTCTTCTCCCGCACGAGCACCTTGTTGTCGTCGATCTGGCTCAGGAGCGCGTTGTGCGTCTGATCCAGCTGCCGGCTCAACCGCTCGAGCTGGCTCGTACGAATGTCAAGCTCGCTCTTCCAGATGCAGGTATGGTTCTGCTGCCCATCGGAACCAGGTCTGTTCTGGCTGCCCCCGTCGTTACCGTCTAGTACTGCCATCTTGTCTTCGTTCGCGCTCCGTAAAAGCCGCATCTCGTGCTCGTGGAGCTGGGCGCGAAGAGTCGTGACCTCCCGCTCGAGCTCCTCGATATAGAGGTAGTCGTCGAACTTCTTGTACTGATTGGACCCTGCCCCTGCGGCCGATGATGTTGTCCTGTCAAAATTGTTGTGGCTTCCACCCCCGCTCCCAGTCGAGGCCTTTGACGACGCTCCTGCACCCGCGGCAGGCGAGGGATCGTTTGACGCGGTGCCTGCTGTCGTGGCGTAGCCGGGCTGGAAAAACTTCGGCTTCTCGGGGGAGAGCGAAAGCGCGATCGAGGCTGTCGACGGCGCAGTCGAGGCTCCACCAAGCTCGTGGTCGGCGTCCTGTCGCGGCGGAGCGCCGGGACTAGATGGGGCCGGCGCTCCACCGCGACAGGACGCCGGCGCTCCCGGATCTCCAGTCAGCCTCCCCAGAACGCTTTCCAGATCAGTGCGCAACTTCGCGATGATTTTGTCTTGGCTGGCTACGGTGGCTTCAAGTCCCGTGATCCTCACCTGCTGGCCGGCGACGGTACTCACCTGCTGCCGCTTCTCCTCCTGCAGGTTCTGGTGCTCCTGCAGCAACGACTCGTGCCGACTCTGCAGACAGCGGATTTCGTTCAGGTTCAGGATCTCGTGCTCGCCGGGGGCTAAGGAGTCGGGGTCAATCTGCGAGAGCGGGCTGGGCGTAGGTGGGGGCCTCGCCGTCGAGGACGAGGAGGGCGTCGGAGCTGCGGCCCCAACGACGAGCGGCTCGTAGAGGTGCTTGTCGATGGTAGTGACGATCGTCGCGGCAGGCACAGTTGATGAAGTCGGCCGCAGTTGCTGTCCAGCACCAGCTGCGGTCACAACCTGCGGAGGTGGTCGCGAAGGAGCTGTTGAAGACGATGAAGACGCCCCTGTTGCTGTTCCTCGTGTAGTTCCCAGCTCTAGCTCTTTCTGCGCCGGCACTATTGGGTCAGGATCGCCCTCCTCCCCCTGCAGGTCCGGCGTCGTTTTTCCCGGTGTCACGATCGCGTCGCCTTCCGACAGATCGCCTGCTCCTCGTCCTCCTCCGAAGTCGTTACCTCCGCCCACTTCTGCCTCGCCGCCGTCCTGCAGCAGCTCGGCCGCCTCCTGCACCAAGGAGGTGATTTCGCTTGTGGCGTCGCTCACAAACGTCTTGATCGCATCGGAGCTCGGCAGCCACGACGTGGACAGCTCCTGCTCAAACTGCTCGCCGGAACTGGAAGACCCACTCGCGGCTCCTGTTGCTCCCGCCCCATTTTTCGCTGTTAGATCGTGGTCCTTCAACGCGACCGGAGTCGCGCGGTCCTTCGACGCCAGGCGATTTCTGGTCCCGACCCTTTGATCATGATCCCGTGCAGTGTCGGCGTGTTGCAGTACAGCACCGAGCTCGCCGGATGCAGCTCTAGTAACGGCCATCAAATTGCCGCTGCTGGGGGTCTTTGGCGGGTATGTGTGGCTTGGGTGCAGCACC